>CAUYQG010064229.1:0-22385 GCA_963574415.1 Tarsius wallacei | reverse complement strand
TTCCCCTGTTTGGTTGGTAAACTGCTGTTCTTTTTTCAATTTTTATGTTTTATTAAATTTTTTATTAAAATGTAAATTAATAAAATGATTTAAAGATGGAGTGAGGGCGGGAGGAAGGAAGGGAGGGAGGGAGAGAGGGAGGAAAGTTAGGATGGAAGAAATAAAAACAAGTACATCAGTCATCATACTAAACATGTACTTATCTGTCACTGAAAACAAAGACCATCAGAATGTATCAAAACCTAAATCTGACTATAAGCTATACCAAAATAAAGCATTTAATTCTCAGTTAATTTTTAAATGGATAAAAAAAATGGGGGCAGATATTATGAGGCAAATTTTTAAAAGAGGGAAGCTGGCATGTTTATATTAATATTGGTTATGGTATCTTTTTATTTTTATGGTGTCCTTAAAGTGTTAAAAAAAATCTTTTCAGAAAATAATATGAGTGGGTATCAATTTTTTATTTCACACTTGCTGCAAGGAGGAAGACCTAAAACAAGCCAATTAAAATGTTTCTGATTTAGTACATTTACTAAAAAATCGATACGATTTTTTTAAAAAGAAACAGAAAGGAAAAGAACATATGGTTGATGATAATTAGACTACTGGTGGACAGTCAGTTGTGTCAGTGGGTGATTACTTTTTCAAGAAAGAATCTTAATCTTATTAAAATTTCTCAGGCTAGTGCGCAAACATTTTGTCAGGAATGCAAATTTATTTTCAGAAAGATATCCTGAATTACTTTATGTGGTCCAGGTATTGCATGACTTTTTCTTTTATAAATATTAAAAGAAATAATCAGTAAAAAAGAAAGACATCCGCTAAAAAATGGCAAATACAATTTGTCTTAAATTTGTATGGACCATAAATCAAAAAGTGTATATATATATATTGTTTTTAAAAAGAAAACTTTCGAGTGATTAACTTTAATATACTTTTCTAAAACTGAGCCAATCTAGCAGAAAACAAAAATCAGTAAGTCATGAGGAATGTAATAATCAATAAACTTGATTTAATGTAGAGACTTTTTCAACTTTTGGACAGAGAATATGCATTTTTATATATTCATGGGATATTTATAAAATAATCATATACACCCATAAAAATGAAAATCTTTAATTGAGATCTAATATAAAAGATCAGGGAGGATGTTTATCAAACTGTTGTATTCTGCCTTCCACAACAATCTGCACTCTAACAGATTAAGATTCCGGGAGCTAAAGAGAAGGAGGAATGTTAGAGAAGAAATAAGAGACTTAAGAATTTTATTTGTTTCCAAACTCTGCAAACCTCAAGTAACTAAATTGGAAGTGGGACCAGGCAGGGTTACTACCCAGTAATGGGTGTGGTGTATCCTAGTGAGGAGTTAGTTGACCTGAATGCTCAACAGTGCATCTGGAAATCTGGAGTTGACAGCCTCACTAGTGTCATTAGCTCCAGATGACATGAAAGCCAGAGAATTGAGACAGGTGCAAAGAGTGTTGGTCACAGAATGGGCCCCAGTAATTCCAAGTATTTGCTACAGATGACCCTGGAACTATGGGAAATAATTTGAAAGTTGGTTGAAAAAAGAAAAAAAAAGCAAGACCTTCAGGAATCTTTCTGATGGGAGAAAAGGATTCTAAAGCAAAGGATGAGAGAGAAGTGGACTGCTTGGCCAGGAGTTGCTGGATTTCATAGTATGGAAGAGAACACTGAGGAACAGTGAAAGTAGTTGCTTTCCAAAGGATGCCAGCATAGAATCAAGACAGATCAAGGCTGATAAATGAGTATCCCCCTTTCCCTGATATCTTACTGATGTTTGAATAAGACTTCCTCTTATCACAAACACTGCCAAGAAAGAATACCCTAGAGGAGAGAAGATAGAAGAAGAAGCAGTCCTAAGTTTCACTGAGTTTTCAAGATGACAAAATGGAGAAATCACTGAATTTCACTGAATTTAAATATGTATATTTCCATCAATGTTTTCACATCAGACAGAGTATGGTCTCAGAACCAGAAATAAAATAGAAAGAAATGTTTAAGTTACAACTTATATACCTGTACTTATGACTTGTAAAATTCTACCAACCACACCATGTTTTTACAAGACTTTTTACCCTGTACCTAGATGTTCATGGTTTATTGTGTCATGTAATTTTGCCTGTATTCTAAAGATCGATATATTTAAATCCAGTAATATACAAGTAGAATTTCAAAAAAGAAAAATTGTTCTTTAGCATGAAAGAATTTCAATATTAAAATAAGTACTGAAAGAGGACTGTATTCCTTTTAGTTTTCTGCTCGTGTCTCCTTGAGCAATGACTCTCATTCTCACACTCTCCAGAGGGCTTCCAAAGTCCAAGCCAAGGTGGAAAAAAAGGCATATGTCCTGCGAGTTAATTTTTATAGTAAATCCAGCAGCTTCTTCTTGTATCTTTTTGGCTAAAATTCTTTCATAAGACCACCGCTAATTGCAAGGGACAGTAAGAACTGTAGAATACATTGCTACCTTGGATAAAATTAGGCTTCTGTTAGTAAGAACAGAAACAACACATTTTTGGATGGCCAACCAGCAGTCTCTACTATAAACAGCTTTAGTGGTATAAAAATGCTTCAGGGCAATTAACCTTGAAGAGATTTTTAAATTAAGTCAATTGTATATTTTCCTTGACTTTTATTGAATAACTGCTAAAAGTTAATTTAACCAAAACATGTAAATGCAATCTTTTAGTGTAAAGCCACACTTTTCTCTAGAGTGTGTGTTCACTGATTATAACTCTGCAATATATTTCTTGTATGTTTTACATCCATAACACAGTGTCTCTGTTTTCCAGTTTTGGTATTTTTCAAACCAAAGTTTTTTCAAAGAAGAACTTTGAAAAATATGCTTATTGCTAGAGTACTAAATTATCGACTTCCAGGTTTTTCCCTATCTCTTATAGTTGTCTCTTTCATACTTAAGTCAATAGCAATTTATCAGTCATTTTTTAAGGTGTTTTCCAAAAGTGTTCAAATTATTTTAATACATATTCAGCACTTTGGGAAGCAGAGGTGAGAGGATTGCCCCCGGCTCCACACACCATGCAACCGCCGCCGCTGGCCACCGCTGCTCCCACCCGCAGTCGATCTCCACCCCCAAATCCTCCCCCCACCCCCCACTCCCCACAGGCCTCCACTGATGGAATATTATGCAGTCATAAAGAAGAACAAAATCATTAACTTCACAGCAACCTGTATGGAATTAGAGTTTATAATACTGAGTGATCTTTCTTTCACAGAAACAAAGAACTGAGTATCACATGTTCTCACTCATAAGTGGACCTTGAACAACTACTGTAATACTATAATAAAAGGATTGATCATAGCGGGAAACCATGCGGTGGGGGGGGATGGGATTGACAGTTGTCGAGATCTGTCTGGGTAGAGGGGGCACACCTCATCAATAAGGGTACCTGCTTGTATATACCTGTTAGGTATATTTGTATACCTAGCCCTGAATTGTACCCCACAATTTTAAAATAAAAAAATAAAATAAAATTAGCCAAGTGTGGTGGCATGCGCCTGTGATTCCGGCTACTTGTTAGGATGAAGTGGAAGAATCGCCTGAGCCCAGCAGGTCAAGGCTGTAGTGGCCGTGAGTGTGCCACTGTACTCCAGCCTACAAAGCGAGACTCCAATTCAAAAAATAAAAATAAATATAATAATTTCCCTTTTTGTATATATGTTTCTTGATTCCCAAGTTAGCTACATTGCACCATTATAACAACACAAATGCAAGTAGCCTAAGATTTGGCATGCACTTAATCAGGCTTAGCAGAAAATAAGAACTTACAAAGATTTAACCTGCTAGCTACCATCATTTTGCTTACTCTGAGTACTGGTTGTTTTAAAAGGGAGACGAAGAGTGTTAATTAATTCACAATCTTTACATTGGCAGTTGGGGCAGACAACTCTTATGGAGTTGAATTATTTATTGCTGTGCTAGTTTTAAGGTCCCTATTTTGAAAATTGGGGGGTTAAACAAAGTGAATCTTCTTCTCCTATAAATAAATGTCAATTACCCTCTGAAAAGTGCTCAATACCCAAAGATATAAATTGTTAATTTCTAGGAAAAAGAAATTAGACATAGTGAAGTAAGTCATCTGAGATATTTAGTTCAGGTAAAAAATGATAAATATCTAGGAATAAATGTAAAACTCAGAGATTTTACTATTAGTCAAATGTTTGCTTTTCATGTTTGATGTTGATGTTTTTACAAACTTAGAAATTCACTATGTTCTAATAATACATATAAGAAAATGATATGAACAGTGAGATATGTATTCTGATTAGAGTCACAGAACCCTTCTTTCTACTAGACTAGGCTCCTAAAGGGTTGGTTGACTTCTCAGGTCATTTTGTCAACTAATGTTAAGAACAGAACTCAATTACGTTTCAAACCCTGTAATAGATGCAGTAAAAGTTCATGTGCAGAATGATTCAATTTAGAATTTTATAGATTTAAAGTAGAGAAGGAGATATTAATGTAAGTATGAGAATATATGGCAGGGAAGAGGGAGATTTTGCTGTTTAACTCCTCCAATGTGAGCCAAAACATCAGAAATTGTCTTGTCTCCCATCAGATTACAACAAATACTTATTAAGTGGTCACTATGAACCAGAAAAAATGTGGTATTAATTTCAAATTTCAACTGTGTACTTTTCTTGCCTTACTTTGAACTGAACTTTAACCAGTCTCTCAAATATTTATTACTAGCTGCTTTGCTATATGTTATCCTAATAACGGAAACTTTCATTTAATCTGTGTTATACATACCTCTTTCTCCCTGTTGCTATCTATTAAACACAAATCCAAATACACTTTAGATGTTGTCTCAATTAAAAGTTGCTGGCATTAATTTAATTTTCCAATTCCTAATAAGGACACAGATGTTAATGAATAACTTAATTAACAGAACCTGTTGTGTAGATTACTAGTCAAAAAGCTTCTGTTGGTTATGCATTAAATCATAAAGCACAAGTACTCCAACCCATTCAGAGGAGAAAGAGAGTAGATTTGCACATGACCATGAGTATTATTATTTTCTAAACATTCTCTAAACTGACTGAAAAGAACAAGAATTATTTGGCCTCCTAGTGACTTATATTTACTGAACTCTAATTTTCTAGCTATTATCACATTCCTGTGTGACTTAGTGACTCACATCAACTCTGGAATAAGTGTCACAATGGCTATCTGGATGCCTTAATACATATCCACAAGCCCACCTGGGGATGACTCAAGTATCGGCACAGAACCAATCCCTCCAGTGTACCTAGAACACATGCTACTTGGAAGGGGCATCTAACCCTTGACCGAGATCATTCTTTACAAGCTAGAATTGTAATGTATGCATTTAAATTCACAACCTCCAATTTATAAACAAGCTTACTATAAGTGACAAGCATAACTTTTTTATAATACAAACAGATTACATTTTCCCATGTTGCAAATGAAATTACCTGCAAGAGGAGAAAAAATGAAAATGAGAAACTATAGAACCAAGATTCTCATTTATAGCAGTAATATGGAAAATATAACACAGTGTTGTCTATCTTTTACATAGTTCAGTCCCAATGACATTCAGTCAGCATTAATGAAATGATTCCAAAGTTCATGAGCTCGATATGTTACTACACGAAGAGAGAACTCTCTTGTCTAAAAAGCTGGATATAGCATACTTCCTACTTGGAAGAGAAGGAAGTATTTCCTATGGGGAAAAATGGCACTAAGAGTTCCAAAATAGAGAGTACTTTGGATTTTATATTATATATATGCATCTTCGTGTATGGCTAATAGCCTGGTGCAGTACATGAAGAACACAGATCAAACTAATATAAATTGTCAAAGCTGTTAGCAATCAGGAAAGGCCACCCTGTGATTTAGAGATTAGTCATACTGCTTACGTTTTGCATGAAAGAGTAAGTAGTCTACAACATTTTACTGATTAAAATAAATGAGTGACTTAGTTAAGGAAATAATAAATTCCCAGTTTCCCAAAGTCTTTTTAAATGGCAGACACAATATTTGGGAGTGTTGTCATGATTTGCCAAAATAGGAATAGATACCATTTATGTAGTAGTAAGAATGTTGTTTAAAACCACAAAGGAAGTAACCACAGACTAGGTTCTTAGTGTCTACCAAGACTTGCCAATTGGGCATTTCATAATAGATATTCAGTTCAAAAGGAATCACATTTAGTTTTGAAGATTATGTTTTCCTCCTTTGAGAAGGAGTAAGGAAGAACAATTCAAAGTCTGTCACAGTCCCTGGGCACAATCCAAGGACACAGGCCAGCTTCAGGGATGTTTGTCCCATGCTCTGATGTTGCCATCATGAAATTCTTAATTATTTAACAAGGGTTCCCCCATTTTTATTTTGAACTGGGCCCCATAGATTATGTAACTAATCCTGACAAGAAGATTGACTATGATTTAGTGTACAGGCTATGTGCTTTCGTGTGTTACCAGGATGTAGATAAGAAGAAGTCCTTGTTCTATGTTGTTCTATTTCACATTCTCCATAAATGTTCTTGTTCTAATTTCACCCAGTTCTGCTTCCTGGCTTTTTTCCTGTTGGAAAAAAGGCACCAGAAAGTTACAGATTTAGCAACTGTACATGATAAGCAATTGATATAAAATTATCTTAATATTGCAGAATGCATTTTGTAGAAAGGCCAAGTTCATGTCAACGAAGAATAATTTCACCTTCTAAAATCCACAAAAGATGCAAATAAGAATAATAAGGTAAAGCATCAATTTTTCCCATAAAAAATTCACATTTTATTACTAATATTTGTTCTAGAGGAGTTGTAGCATTATGTTTAACGTCACAAACATTTATGAGTATACACTTATCTGTAGCAAACTTTGCGGCTGCTTATTAGCAAAGAAAAGTATTTTGAGGAGTAAACTTCCTGATATTGTAAGCAACTTCAGTATAGTAAAGCTTCAAACATTTTCAGAGCATTCATTTCTGTGTACCGAGAGAAGTTTTCTGGTCATAATCTGTTGGTTTCTAAAACTCCTTTAAAGCTAGAAAGAAGGCCAGGCCTGGTGGCTCACACCTATAATCCCGGCACTTTGGGATACCAAGGAAGGAGGGTGGCTTGAGCCCAAGATTTTCAGACCAGCCTAGGCAACATAGCGAGAACTTGTCTCTACAAAAAATTCAAAAAATTAGCTGGGTGTGCTGGCAGATGCATGTAGTCCCAGGTCCTTGGGAGGCTGAGGCAGAAGGATCAGCCCAGGCAGTAAAGGCTGCAGTGGGTTATGATCAGACCACTGCTCTCCAGACTGGGCAACAGAGGGAGACCCCAATTCATAAATAAAAAATAAATAAATAAATAAATAAATACGCTAGAAAGAGCAGGCAATGATAACAACCCAGGTCATGGTTGCAGGAGGCCTTATTCTCAGACAAAGCAGATAACTGATTAGTGGCATAAAGTCACAAATACTGGGAGCCTTCAAGTCCTTGGGACACTTTCCCACACACTGGCACCTCAACTCTGCCCTGAATAAAGCTAACGAGCAAATAGCACTTGCTGTGTGCCGGGCATTTTTCTGAAAGCTTTACCTATACAACTCATTCAATCCTGCCATTGGTTTGATGCTATTTTATACTTAGGCACAAAAAGGTTAAGTATTTTGTCTAAAATCACACAGCTCGTAGTGGTAGAGTTGGAGTTCCCATCTCCAGAGTCTATTTTCAGAAGCAGTGTGTCTCACTGCCTCATGCATGATAATTTTGTTCCTGTGATTTGGGGAATTCCTACTGGTAAGATGTAAATGATTTTTGTTAGAATGAGGCTGCCCTGGGACCAATCCTTTTGAAGGGAGAAGGGAGAAGAATATGACAGTCAGCTTATGGTGGTGGAAGAGAACAAATGGAGGAGAAGGAAATGTGGACGGGAAAGCAAACGGGATGAGGTGTGTACCTGTTCCTTGCCCACAGTGATCATGCCTAACTAGACATTTGTCATCTCCACCCACTTGCAAAATGCTTTCACATGCCCAACCCAGTGAGATGGGATTCATTATTGATAGGATTTTATCATCAGTCAAAAATAGTAAAAGCAAATAGGAAGATGCCTAAACAAACAGTAACCAAAATAGAATAAATGATCAGAAGCAAATGATCAAGGTTAACCAAGTCGATACATTTCCATTCGTTAACCCCTAAGGGCAACCCCAGCATTTATCGCTGGCATCGTTGCAATGACACCCAAGTCAGGACATTAAAGTCTGCAAGCTCCAACAACCAGGAGGCATGATTCAGGTCATATTAATATTAATGTTCAAAATTCACTGACTCTTCATTCCTATCCATGACCTTGTACTTTCTTTGTGAAAATAAAGAAAAATCTTCCAAATAATTATATATTCTTCACAAAGTACCTTCACAGAGGATATGGTCAATACACTTCTATCTTACATACAATGACTATCAAACTACAAGTCCAGTTAACTCCTAATTTACATAATTTTAATATTCTATAATAAACTTTTATTTTCCATGTATTGAGGACCTAGACATTGGAATTATAATGACTTTTGAAATGAAATAAATTATTTACTTATTCTTCTAAGTCTTATTTCAGCATCATGCCATCTTACACTATATGCCTTAGCAAAAAAAAAAAAAAGCTTTTTATTTTGGTTACTTTGCTAGAAATTCTGAGATGTATTTGTTCAATTTATTTAAAATATTGATTGTGTTACATGCCCCACATTAGACACTTTGTAGGTGCTTGGGCTCAGTAGTGAACCCAACAGATGAAGATCCTTGACCTGCTAGAGTCATATACTAACCACCAGGGCACTGAACTTTAATTCCTTCACACAAGAATTATTTTATATTATTTGCACAAAGCAGTGGAAAATGAGGAAAGTCTTTCCAAATATGTGTGCATTTTAAATCTCAATGATTGAATTCGTTATTTACACAGAATAGAAAATATTCAGTGACGGATTTTTGGCAAAGAAAGGAGATGAGGTGATAAAGGAGGAGGGAAACTCAGTGTCAGCATTTCCTCAGTCTTGGCCCTCGGCTTCCAGTGACCTGTGGAGATGGGCCTGCCATATTCCTGTTTCAATGCTGTGGCTTCTCATTTTAAAACACCAGGTTGTTATTCCCCCAACCACTATTCACCTAACCACTATGTTGCATATTAATAAAACACTGATGGCAAATTCTAACCTCTAGTTAATGTTTATTCTTCACTTTTTTCCTGGTGCTTTTCACCTGTAAGCACACGTACGAAATACAAATAAGCAAACCAAATCTAACAATGTTTTATAAGATTTTTCAGTGTCATGAAAGACAATGCAGTCATCTCTGTATACATAAAACAATTTATAAATAAAAAGCATTTACCCTTTCCACCCTGAAGAGTCCAGTAGTCATTTTTAGAAGCTGAAATAGAGCCAATTTGACTTTATAAAATTCACACTTTAGCAATTCCTTAGTAAACAGTGCCACCATGTGGCGCTTCATCTAAAAAGAATTCCAGGATTCATTATACTATTAAACATTATTTTGAATAATACAGAATTTTTAAATATTTTTCTTACAATGTAACTTACAAAAAAAGTATGGGGAAGATATACTAGAATGCACACATATTAGTTAAGTGGCTTTTATACAGTGCAAATAAGTATTTTCTTTCGCTTTTTAGTTTACATATATCTAAACATCTTATAATAGTTTTATTCTTCATGTTAAAAAATTTTCCTTTATGTCACTAAAAAACAAAGCAAAACAAGACAATTAAAAACATAATTAACAAAAGCATAAACTTTTCTGCACTATTAATTTTTATTTTAAATATGTGGGGTACAATTCAGGATTAGGTGATACTCGGTTCTTTTTTTTTTAGTTGGAGTCTCACTCTGTCATCCAGACTGGAATGCAGTAGCACACTCACGGCCACCTCAGCATCGAGCTGCTGGGCTCCGGTAATCCTTCTGCCTCAGCCTTCCAAGTAGCCCAAACTACAGGCACGCATTACCACGCCCAGCTAATTTTTAATTTTATTTTATTTTAGAGACGAGGTCTCGCCCTTGGGCTCAGGTAAACCACTACTCTCAGCCTCCCAAAGTGCTGGGATTACAAACTGAGCCACCAAGCCCAGTCTGTGACAGATCACTCAGTATTATAGCCTCTAGGTCCATCCAAGTTGCTACTAAATTCATAATTTTGTCCCTCTTTATGGCTGCATAATATTACATCATGTATATGTACCACATTTTTTTAATTCAGTCCTCTTTCAATGGGCAGCACAGTTGGTTCCATGTTTTTGCTATTGTGAATAATGCTGAAATAAATGTGCGTGTGCAGGTGTCTTTTTCATAGAGTGATTTGAGTTTCTCCGGGTATATTCCCAGTTGGGGGATTGCGGGATCATGTGGGAAGTCAATTTTTAGATATTTTAGGAATCACCACACTGTTTTCCACAGAGTTTGTACTAAATCACACTCCCAGCAACAGTGTAGAAGTGTTCCCTATTCACCGCATCCTCTCCGGGATCTGTTGTTTTTTGAGTAATTGATGATGACCATCCTGACTGGAGTTAGGTGGTATCTTCGTGGTTTTAATTTGCATTTCTTTGATGACTAGTGAGACTGAGCATTTTTTCATTTACCTGTTGACTGCTAGTATGTCATATTTTGAGAAGTGTCTATTCATATCTTTTGCCCACTTTGTAATGGGTCTCTTTGATTTTTTCTTTTTGGCATGCTTGAGTTCCTTGTGGATCCTAAATGTTAGGGCTTTGTCAGATATACAGTTGGCAAATATTTTTTCCCAGTCTGTGGGCTGTCTCCCCATTCTCTCAATGGTTTCTTTGGCTTTTCAGAAGTTTGTCAGTTTGATATCTATCTCTTATGGCATGGACACTTGAGGTTTTGATCAGGAATTGGTTGCCAGTTCCAATTTCCATAAGGGTGACTCCTGCATTTTCTAGGGTTCTTACAGTTTGAGGTTTTTTGTTTAGGTCTTTGATCCATTTAGAGTTGATTTTTGTGTATGGTGATAGGTAGGGGACTTGTTTTAATCTTCTACGTGTGGTCAGTTTTCCCAGCACCATTAACTGAATAGGTTCTCCTCCCCCCAGTTGTAGATGGTGGAGGCTTTGTCGAAGATGAGTTGGTTGAGAAATTGAGATTTTGCTTCTGGATTTTCTATCCTGTTCCATTGGTCTATACGACTGGTCTTGTACCAATACCAGGCCGTTTTGATTATTGTAGCTTTATAATAAAGCTTAAAGTCTGGGAGTGTGATGTCTCCCACTTTGTTTTTTGTTTTGTTTTTGCTGAGGATTGTTTTGACTATTCATGGTCATTTATATTTTCATATGAATTCCTGCATTGTAGTTTCTAGGTCTGAGAAGAATACTGCTGATAATTTAATGAGTATTGTGTTAAATTTGTAGATTGCCTTGGGTAGGATGGAAATCTTAACAATGTTGTTTCTTCCAATTCATGAGCATGCAATATTTTTCCATCTTTTTGTATCATCTTTGATTTATTTGGCAGTGTTTTGTAGTTTTCATTGTAAAGGTCTTTGACTTCTCTGGTTAGGAAGATGCCAAGGTATTTCTGTGTGTGTGTGTGTGTGTGTGTGTGTGTGTGTGTCTATTGTGAATGGGACTGTGCTTTTTTTTTTTTTTTTTTTTTTGAGTTGGAGTCTCACTCCGTCGCCCAGACTGGAGTGCAGTGGCCGCTTCCGGCCACCGCAGCCTCAACCTGCTGGGCTCCGGCGATCCTTCCGCCTCAGCCTTCCGAGTAGCCGGAACTACAGGGGTGCGCTACCACGCCCGGCTAATTTTTTTGATTTATTGTAGAGAGGAGGTTTTGCCTGCTCAGGCGGGTCTTGAACCCGCGGGCTCAGGCAATCCACTCACCTCAGCCTCCCAAGGCGCGGGATTACAGGCTGAGCCACCGAGCCCGGCTGGGACTGTGCTTTTTATTTGGGTTTCTGTGTGTTTATTGTTGGTGTATAGGAATGCGACTGTCTTTTGCACATTTATTTTATACCCTGAGACTTTGCCAAAGTCCTTTATCAGTGCAAGGAGGATTTTGACAGATTCTCTTGGGTTTTTGAATCATGTCGTCTGCAAAGAGGGATTCTTTCCTCTTTTCTGTCCTCAATTCTATTTATTCTCTCTATTAATATCTTGATATCTGGATTTGTGGCTTGAGACCATTCATTCTGGGCACTCTTCATTGTTTGAGTTTCAAAGTCTATATTCTCAGTGGCTGACCTCCCAAGGGTCTGTGTGAGACTCATATTCTTCCTGGTTTTTCTTCATTGTGTAGGTTTTCCTCCCTCTTTTTTAAATCTCTTCTTTAATTCTGTTGTTCAGTGATGGGAGGGATAGCTTTTATTTCTGTTATGCTTGTCTGTTTTCCCTCTTCTTCTCTCTTTCCATCTCCCTTTCAAATTCCTCTTTACTTTTACCTTTCTTTTCCCTTTTCTTATCTCATTTTGCTTTCAGGGGGCAAACAGACACCCCCACTGCATGGACAGATTATAAGGCAGTGGGGAGTGGGTTCTGGGGGACCCGTACATCCTCAATCTCCTGTTCGTCCTTATGTAGATCCTCTGGTTTTGTCCAGTTGTGAAGCTGGACTGGGCATGGGGGCCTGTGCTTTTTGCAGTTTTGAGATTTATTTGAGGGGGGACCTGTGATTCAGAAGCTATCTGCAGACCCCAGTATCCGTTGACAGGTGTATGGGTTCCCTGGAAACCACTTCCCACTGCCTTACAATCTGTCCATGAAGTGGGGGTGTCTGTTTGCCCCCTGAAAGTAAAATGCTATAAGAAAAGGGAAAAGAAAGGTAGAAGAAAAGAGGAATTTGAAAGGAAGGTGGAAAGAGAGAAGAAGAAGAGGGAAAACAGGCATACCAACTAACAAATAAACAGAGAGACAAACAAAGACAAAAAAGACAAAAACATACAATCATACAAACAAATAAGCAAACCCCCCATTGGTGTACTCTCCCTTAAAAATACCCATACATAAACAGAAAACCTAAAAAAAGAAACAAAGCAAGTACAAAAACAGAAAGAAAGAGAGAAGAAAAAAAAGCTAAAACTAAAACAAAAAAACAAACAAGAAAAAATCCTCACTCTGTGGCCATTTCTGTGACTCCAGATTCCTTTCAGGCCTCCACCTTAGGGAGTGGCTCTGGTCACCAGTCCCTCCCCACCACTCTCAGCACAGGCTGATAGAGTTGCTCTCAGTGTGGATCATATGCCCCATGGACTACTGTGGGAGGAGGATGGCTCAAATCCAGATGCACCATACTTGCTGCTGCTGCTGTCAAGTCTTCCACTCAGATCTGATGTGTCTCTGCCTGTTCCAGTGTGGAGGAGGGACATCTGTCTCTCCAAATCTGATGAGAAGATAACCTTTGTGTCCCAAGATGGAGGCTGGGTGGAGCTGGGCGAGGCAGTGCAAGCCTCTGCCAGGTCCCGGTACTGAGAAGATGGCACCCGTGGGCGTGTCATCACTGGTATTGGAGCTTTATTTCAGATTTCCAAGACCTGCCTTCTCCACGGTTCCTTCTGCTTGTGCCCAGTCTGTTACTATAGATTGATGGTGTGGGTTGGGTGCCAGCTGGTAAGGGATGGCTGTTCTCTGCTGCCTCCTCTCAAGAAAGCCCCAATAATGATAGATGATCCTGCATACCTGGATCTCCAATCTCAAGGTAGTGGTGAGTTGCAGTCACCTCCAGAGGAGAGCCCCAGGTGCATGAACCCAAGTCTCCTCTCAAATGGACTTTCACTCATCCACAGGCACACCCACTCATGCAGTGAGTCTTTATGGACACTTGCTTTTGCTGAGACTCTCACAGTTTGACCTGTTCTGTCGCCATTTTGCCCAGAAGCTCTGCTATTTTTTAAAGTATTGGTTTAATATGATGTGTAAACACTATTTAAATGCTTTTAAATGTGCTTTAAAATATAATTATATTTTTGCTCAACAGTCGTATTATACTTTAAAAATATAAAATTAATGTTAATTAGATTTGTGTTTTCCCTTCTTTGTATTTCCAGTTTCACTATGAGCTTAAGTTATAATAAAAAGAACAGGAAACTAGATGGAAACCTAGAAGGGTATACAAAATAATGATTGTTCTCACCATCAGAAAGGAAAATAATTTTAAATAGATCTGGGAAAGATAAAACAAAATTTATCATTTTTATTTTGAAAATTTTTATTGGTAGACATTCTTTCATATACCCAGCTCTGTCATTCATCCATTTGAAGAAGTTTTCTCTGAATATGTCCTCATTGGTAATCGAAATGTGATTCTCTAACTTCTGAGTTCTCCTTCAGTTTATTTTCCCCAACCAATGAAAATTACTATGTCTCCTAATACAAACAAAATAAACAATATTTTTTCATAGGCATGGCATAACATTCTAAAGAATGTAAAACAAAACGAGGTAACAAATTTGAAATAACAAAACTTTTAACTTGAATACATTGTATTGAATATATTACATAAAATTTTAAAAATATTTTATTTAAATTTAAAATAGCAATTTTATCTTGATAATATGTGATAACACCTCACCACTTCAAGGAAAGGATTGCTGGAGGGAAGCATGCTTAATTATATAGTGTTTGTACTGAGACTCATCTGACATGTGGGATTAAAAGGGTGCAGAATGATTAAACGAAAAAAAGAAATCTTTAAAAGAGCAAAATCAACTTCATCAAAAATAAACCAAAAAACTGATTTTGAATAGTTTTTTTAACCTAATTTAAACAGAATGCTTTCCTGTAACAAGAAAAAAATTACTCAAAAAAGTGAATAAAAATATATAAATCCTATTAATTACTGTGAGTATTTTCTCTCAGCAGGTTTTGTTTTGGTGGTGGTGGTGGTGACCTTACTGTAGGACAACATCTCATGTGACATCAGTCGGTTCTTCTGTCTCAAACAGTTGAGCTCTTACATAATAAATTAACTCAGTTGTTACTGAAATCTTATGGGCAGAAAGAAAGATGTCCTAATGACTACTACAAGTTCCAAGGGTTAGAAATGATATTGTGATTAAATTGGAAATTTTTTTTGTGCCTAGTCAGTAATCTTTAATATTGAATCTTATCCCTTGAATAATGAGAAACACTATATTATACATGACAACATAGCAATCATCATTCTAAAATAAGCTAACAGTTCTGCTTGTGCATTTAAATCTTTATTTCTAACTTTAAAAAATCATTAGAGATATAAGAAAAAAATACTTTCTCTTTTTGAAACTCATTACACCAAAATCTCTACCCAATGGATTCAGATAAATCCATGAAAAAATGTTATGCAGGAAAATGTCACTGCTCAGTCTTGGTAGAAAAAAGGAAGAATTTCTCCTTGATATGGGTTCACTCTTGGTGTTGTATATTATGAGTTTAGACAAATTTGAAATGATATGAATCCACCATTGTACCATACAGAATAATTTTACTGCCCTAAAAATCCTCTGTTCTCTGCCTATAATCTCTCTCTCCTCCCGTCCCCATCCCCATGTATTAGTTATTTCTTTTTATCAGCTTTATTGAGGTATACTTGACGAACAAAATGGCATATATTTAAAGCATAAGTAAAAAAAGTAAAGGTCGATTTTAAAAATAATCTATTCTCAATAGGTACCCAAGGTTTTAGTAACCTGAGGCTTTTTAATATTATTTATTAACTCTATTTGTTCCATTCAGCTCTTTTTCTTACAATTTGGGTATCTTTAATATTGAAACTTGAAATTTAGGACATTTAACCCTGCTGATACTACAATCTGCCAAGGATACAAACTGACATTTTCCTACTATTTCAAAAGTGCAACTTCCTAAATTTAAAGTATCAGCAGTGAGTCAGATCCAAACAAGTACAGTCAGTATTTTTAAAGCAGAAGTTGGAAGAGCTTTTGTTTTGTTGAAGAATTGTGTGCACGTGTTCCATTTTGCTTCATTTTTATAAAAACAGAATCAAAAATCTTAAAGAATGCTAAAGTTCTTACTTTAAATCTTGCAAACAATGTCCATCTTTATAAAAAGGTACTGAAGCTGGGCTTTTTTTTTTTTTTTTTTGGTTTTGGTTTTGGTCTTATATAATAGCTTTTGTCCTCATAAATTTTCAAAATAATATAGAGGAAGGAGAAGTAGAATACATTAGGCTTCATACATGAGATATTAATACAAACTCAGCAACTGAAAAACCACTATTGATCATAAAAAATATAACTTGAAAGAGAATAAAATGCAAACTAAATATACTTAGCTTAAAATTTTTGCTGGATACTATATCCTACCAAAGTCTTAATTCTGATTCTGTTTTCTCATTAAAAAGGAGAGAAATTTAAATATGTCGAGAAAGTATTAAAGACGCACTTGTATTAAATTTAGATTTTCTGCTTGACATATTTGTCAAGGAATTAGAAGAGAATTGACTAAGGGAATGACTTCCTTGGTTTGAAATTTATTTGTGTAGCAACTAAAAATCATCTGGGGAGCTGGGTGTGGTGGCTCATACCTGTAATCCCAGTTCTTTGACAGGCTGAGGTGGGAGGATTGCTTGAGGCCAGGTGTTCAAGACTAGCCTGGGCAACATAGCAAGATCACAAAAAATTTGCCAGTCATGGTGGGACACAGTTGTAGTTCCAGCCACATAGGAGGCTAAGGCAGGAGGATACCTTGAGCCCAGGAGTGAGAGGCTGCAGTGGGCTATGATCATGCTACTGCACCTCAGCCCGGGTGACAGAGACTCTGTCTCTAAAAAATAAATAAATAAAAAATGAATGAATAAATAAAATCAGCCAAGGGACTACCTGTGTACATGACTCACACTCTGGGAAACAGTGATCTGGTGATCTTCCTTTTTCTGAACTTCTACCAATCTATCATCACATTTGCAGTCCATGGATTCTGCACACAAAATATATCTTTGGTATTATCCGTTTTTAGTCTAGAATTTTTAGCGAAACTTAAAAACTGCCTGAGAGCAAAGACCACATCATTTTTTTCAGTTCCAAACTACTGATCAGAGCCTGTCTTCCCCCTAGCATTTGTTCATCAAGTCGCTGTATACCTGCCTTTCCAGCATGCATGGCATAGCAACATATTATCAACATAATAAACTAGTTACCCTTGGAGCAGTCCCGTATTATAGTCTGTATCATAAGCAGGTTCATTTTTTCAAAAGAATATATGTTCCAAAAATCCCTAAAAGACATATATTTGCCCAAATAAAGCTGACAAAAAATTGGTAGATTTTAAACAAGGATTTAAGACATTATTCCACAGGAGTATGACACATACCTCGTCCAAATGCCTAATTTTGTTTGAGATTTGGTGTGATTTACCCTACATCATACATCTATTGACTATCTTTCATGGCATTTTTTTTACTTCTGTGTGTCCTTTGCAACTTTTTTCTGCGAATGGTTCTCCTGTGGTAATTACAGTTTTAAAATTTTTGTGATCAATACTATGAGATAAAATTTACCTATAGGAAAAAGGACCACACAACTAACATATAGAACATCCTCAGTACCAAAAATTTTTTTCTTAATCTCTTGCAGTTAATTATTCCACCATCAATTCTACAGAGCCATTGATAAGCTTTCTGTCATAAGAGTCTAGTTATGCCTTTTTCTAGAATTTCAGATTAATGAAATCATAGAGTTAGTACTTTTTTGTTTCTGACTTTTTAAAAACAGTATAATGCTTTTAAGGTTTCTCTGTGTTTTATGTTTATCAACAGTTTATTTTTTTTATTACTGAGTAATATTGATGTATCATATTTTGTTTATCCATTCACCAGTTGATGGATATTTGTGTTTTGTTTGTATGTTTGTTGGGTTTTTTGGTTTTGTTTTTTTGAGTCTGAATCTCACTCTGTCGTCCAGGTTGACAGGCATATTTTATTTTATTTGTTATTTTAATTTATTTTATTTTATTTTTGTAGAGACAAAGTTTTGCTATGTTGCCTAGGCTGGGCTCCGGCGATCCTTCCGCCTCAGCCTTTCAAGTAGCTGGAACTACAGGCACACGCTGCCACGCCCAGCTAATTTTTTTTATTTATTGTAGAGATGAGGTCTCGCCAAGTTGCCCAGGCGGGTCTCGAGCCTGCAGGCTCAGGCAATTCACTCACCTCGGCCTCCCAAAGCGTGGGATTACAGGCTGAGCCACTTAGCCCAGCCCTTCATAATGGTTTTAACTTGCATTTCTATGATTATTAGTGATGAGCATTTTTGTATATGTCTGTTGACTGCTTGTATATCTTGTTTTATGCTTGTTCATGTCCTCTGCCCACTATTTAACGGAATTACTTGAGGTGTTGTTGTTGTGGCTTTGTTTCCTAGTTCTCTTGTCTGTTCCACTGATCTATGTGTCTATTTTTATACCAGTATTGTGCTATTTTGAATATTATATCCTGGCAGCATAATTTGAAGTCAAGTAGTATGATACCTCTAGCTATGTTCTTGCTGCTCAGGATTACTTTGGCTACTTTGGCATTCGGGTTTTGGTCTTGTTTTTTACTTCCATGTGAATTTTAGAATTTTTAAAAATTCTGTGAAAAATGACATTGGTAATTTGATAAAAATTGTATTTAATCTGGAGATTACTTTAGGCAGTATAATAATTTTAATGATACTGATTCTTCCAATCTATAAGCATAAGATGTTTTTCCATGTATTGGTGTCATCTATTATTTCTTTCATCAATGGTTTGTAATTTTCATTGCAGGGACCACGCACTTCCTTGGCTAAATGTATTCCTGCCTTTTTTTTTTTTTTGTAGAATTGCAAATAATTTTGAGTTCTTGATTTTGTTCTCAGCTTGAGCATCACTGATGTATAGAAATGCTAGCAAACTTTGTACATTGATTTTATATTCTGATACATTACTGAAGTCATTTATCAAATCTAGGGGTCTTTTTGGAGAAGTGATTAGGGTTATCTAGGTATAAGATCATATCATCCATGAACAAAGATAATTTGGCTTCCCCTTTTTCTATTTGAGTGTCTTTTTATTTATTTCTTTTGTATGATTGTCCTGGCTAGGATTTCCAGTATTGTGTTTAACGGAATGGTGAAAATCAGCATCCTTGTCTTATTCCAGTCCTTAGAGGGAAAGCTTTCAAATTTTTCATGTTCAGTATAATGTTGACTGTGGGTTTGTGACACACGCCTTTTTTATTTTATTGTTTATTATTTTTAATGTCTAGTTTGTTAAGGGCTTTTATCATGAAGAGATGATGAATTTTATTGAATACCTTTTCTGCATCTATTGAGATAATTGTGTGATTTTTAACTTTAATTATGTTTATATGGTGGATCACATTTATTGATTTGCATATGTTGTATCATTTTTGCATCTGGAATACAACTCACTTAATCACAATATATTGTAATTCTGTTGTACTGTTGTATTCAATTTGCTAATATTTTGTTAATGATCTTTGTATCTATGTTTATCAGGGATATTGGTCTATATTTTCTTTTTTTGTTTGTTTTGTCCTTGCCTGGCTTTGATATCAAGATGATACTGGCTTCATAGAATGAGTTAAGGGGAAAATTCCCTGCTCCTCAATTCTTTGGAATAGCTTAACTGGGAATGGTATAAATTGCTCTTCATACAATTGGTAAAATTTGGCTGCCAATTCATCAGATCCTGGGCTTTCTGGTTTTATTGGGAGTTATTTTTATGACTGATCCAGTTTCACTATTCGTTATTTATTTCTTTAGGATTTCACTTTCTTTCTGGTTCAATGTTGGGAGTTTCTATGTTTCCAGGAATTTATCTATGGAGGTATACACATTTTAACAAAGGAAAAAAATATTAAAATTGCAATAATATATACTGATAACAAAAGATGAATACAAGTCACATTTGACTTCTGCAACTACAAGAGGTGCTCAAAGCGGTTACCATCAGCTTTCAGACACTTCTGATTATGGCAAACTACTGCAGGACTTGTTGCTGTGCAGGGTCTCCCAGATCTTCTCTTTTGCACATCACACACAGTGCCATGCGTCTCAAACTTATCAGGAATGCATGCAATTGTCAGGCGTGTTGAAGGTTCTGTTGCATACTTATGCCCCCATTGTCATTGTACTTCCACAACGTTCTTGAATTTCAAATACTACTTTAAAGTGGTCTTGTATTCCTCAAATGACAACTGTGCTTCTGCCATTTTCTCTGGTTGTCCTGCCGGTCACACAGTGGCTCTAGCCTTTATTTGATTAATGCCATCTTTTGAACGAATGTCATACTACACATTGCTACCATATTTCAATTCAATTTCAAAAAGTAATATGTAGATAGCATCACTTAAAATGTGTATACTTTCTTTGGCACCCTCCGTATTTCCTCTAGGTTTTCTAATTTGTGTGCATAGTGATGCTCATAATAATTCCTATGATATTTTATATTCCTCTGGTATCAATTGTAATATCACCTTTATCTTTTTGGATTATGCTTATTTGAATCTTCTCTCTTCTTGGTAGTTTAGCTAGTGTTGTGTCAATTTTGTATGTCTTTTCAAAGAACCAGCTTTCCTTTTTGTTGAATTTTTATATTTTCTCTTTCAATATATTTAATTCTGCTCTGACCTTTGTTACTTCTTTTCTTACATTGTAAAAGTAACAATGTTGTATGGGTTTTGTAATACGTGCATAAGTAAAATGTACATAGAGGTAAAAAGTAAAATGACAAAAACCCAAAGTAAAAAAAAAAAAGAAGAAATGAAAGCACATTATAAGTATTTTATATACAAAGATGCAATGTAATAAATTAACGATGTTGATAACAGAAAAATAATAAGAAATCATAGAGGTAGACTTACTAAGCCAATTGTGAAATAAAATGGAGTACTAATAAAATAATTTTTAAAAATTGAAAAAAAAAGAACAAATGGAAAATAAAGAGAAAGATGACAGATTTAAACCATATTGATAATTGCAGTAAACATAAATGCCTAAATACTCCACGTGACAACAGCACACAAAAGGAAATAGGAAAAGGTTTGAATTGAATGAAAATGAAATTACAGCACAAAAATTAATGGGCAATGTCTTAGACAGTAATTTAAGGAAAACACATAGTTTTAAATGACTGTACTGATATCTACAAACTATTGGTTTAAATTTGCATTAGGAAGTCACAAAAGGAAGCACAAATTAAATCCAAAATAAAAGGAATGAAAATTAAAAAATAAAGAAATCAACAAAATTAACCACAGAAAACATTAGAGAAAATTAATGAAGCCAAAACCTGGTTTCTTGAAAGATAATTAGTGAAACTGATAAATATTTACCTATTTTGATGAAGGAAAAACTCAAAAAAAAAACCCCCAAACACACAAAACACCTGTTACCCCCCAGGTAACAGATTAGAGGCTTTTAGTGCATCTCATTTACTCAGAAATAGCAAAAAAAAGGCATAGAAATTAAGGCTATGAATTTTTACTTAAGGAGAAATACTGAACTTCACCAAAAAAGTGGAGGACAAATCAGGTCTTGGGGAAGAGAAGTGGGCAAGTAACCTGCGTTGTGGCCTCTGGCTAAGAAAAGTGAGTGAAGTCCTAACACGTGTGAGGAGCAGAGAGTCTTTCTCTGTAACTCATCTTTCTTTTTTTACTTTTTAAAACATTTGGAATAATTACTGCTACATCTGTTTCTACATTCTAGGACATACACAGAAATAAATGAATGTTAGAAGCATACATAGCTAATTTGTACATATAAATGTCTAGTTCATTTATATCAGTCCAAATATATCTCCTTTAATTTAACTTATGCCTAAGTGCCTTGAATGGATATGATTTTTAAAAGGAAAAGATAAAACAGCATTATTTACAGCCACTGAAATAACTCATGAAAGATTAGGACCAACAGCTTACATTTTGATTAAGTGACCAATTAAAAACAAAAAGTAGCTATAGGCCAAGCCTCAATCAGAAAAAAGCCATGACACTTAGGAAGCGAAGCATTAGCTAATTTATACAAATC
The DNA here is from genome assembly GCA_963574415.1 of Tarsius wallacei. Classification (NCBI taxonomy): domain Eukaryota; kingdom Metazoa; phylum Chordata; class Mammalia; order Primates; family Tarsiidae; genus Tarsius; species Tarsius wallacei. Next base: position 337 of record CAUYQG010064229.1, on the reverse strand, counting down.
ATAAAAGTTACTAATACCATGAAGTCTGCTGAATTCCAAATTGCTACTAGGTAATTTTTCAGTAAGTATAAATGTAGCATCCACCACATTAATCCTACTAGAATACATGTCATGCAGTGAAATAAAATATGAAGAGCTATTTAAAATTGAAAATTGTAGGCTAGATGCTACTGAACTGCTTAGAATTTCACATTTTCTTTTTTTTTTTTTTGAGTTGGCGTCTCACTCCGTCGCCCAGACTGGAGTGCAGTGGCCGCTCCCGGCCACCGCAGCCTCGACCTGCTGGGCTCCGGCGATCCTTCCGCCTCAGCCTTCCGAGTAGCTGGAACTACAGGCG
>CAUYQG010064227.1:0-18186 GCA_963574415.1 Tarsius wallacei | reverse complement strand
GCAGCAGGTATGGGATGCGTAAAATATGGTTGACTTGCGGGGTTCCGTGAAGGACCACACAAGGCACTAAGGGGCACACAGCAAGTGCTATTTTTTTTTTTTTTTTTTTTTTAAATCTGAGTCTTACTTTGTCAACCAGGCTGGAGTGCAGTGGCACACTCACGGCCACCACAGCCTCGACCTGCTGGGCTCAGGCTTCCAAGTAGCTGGAACTACAGGCGTGTGCTACACCTGGCTAGTTTTTTTTATTTGTTGTAGAGATGAGGTTTCACCAAGTTGCCCAGGCTGGTCTCAAACCCATGGGCTCAAGCAGTCCTCTCACCTCTCAGCCTCTTAAAGTGCTAGGATTATAAGGGTGGGCCACCGCACCCGGCCAGAAAGCACTCCTAACTTGGGTATTTTGGTGTTCCAGGCTTGCCATTCAAGTTCCTACATGAACCAGGCAGGCACATGGGCAAAGGGGGTTAGCTGGGAGCTGTGGCAAACCAGGAGTGTATGCAGGCATAGAGTAGCTAGAGTTTCTGATTATTTCAGAAAAAGCCACAAATCTGAATTTTTATGTGAGCTCCTTTTAAGTGCTGTAAATGAATTCCAATTTTAAAAAGTGGGAGGCCAAACAAAATACCCCTGCAGGACGAATTTGACCATGACCTGCCAGTTTGCTAGACCTCCCAACCGAACCGCCCTCTGACCAAAAAATTGTGTCCACTGTTTTAGGCACCGGAAATACAACAGTGAGCAGGCCAGACAGTTTTGTTGCATCATGGGGAGCTCTGGTCCTGTGATTTTCAAACTTAAGTATGTGTAGGAATCACCTGGCAGTCTTGTTGAACGGCAGATTCTGACTGGGGAGGTCTGGGGTAGGGCCTGAAGACTTGCCTTTCCCGTTCTAACAAGCTCCCAGGTGATGGTGATGCTGCCTGCCCCTGGGACTATACTTTTAAGTAGTGTTGCTGTATAGTACAGAGGAGCTCTGGTGCTGCCGTTATTTGACAGAGCAGGGCAAGGGGATTTGTCATGAAGGTGCCTTTGCCTGGCAGGCATTCTTTTTTTTGGATTTAAGTTCATTTGGGGTGGCTTGGCAGAGAGCTGGTAGCATTGGAGGCTAAGGCTCTCCTAAGCTACCTCCTGGCGCTGCCAGGTCTCTAAGAGAGCTTATATTCTAAAAGGTGGGTTGGGGGTGGGACTGGAGAAAGGTTAGGAAAAGCTTCCTGGAGGAGGCGCATGTGAACTGCAGGAGCTTCCTCTGCCGCCCTAGGAAGGGACAAACTCTGAAAGCATTCCTCCTTCCCAGGGGCTGGGTCTCGGCATCCCCACGCTGGCTACGGTTTCCCAGGATATCCCACGTGTTCAGGCTCCCTGTCAATCAAGTGTTTTCCGGGCTGTGTACGGGTTTAAAGGCGGCTGGGTGCAGAGCGCTCCCATGGTGCCGCGCGGCGGGCGAGTTTGGATTTTAAATCCCCGCGGCCAATCAGTGGCGCGCAGGCTTTTGTAACGTTCCCAGCGCTGCGTTTGAATTCGGGGAGGAGCAGAGTTGTGCGGAGCCTCTGCCCCGGCCCTGCCAGGTCTGCCGAGCTACTCTGGCAGCATGAGTGCGGCGGTGACTGCAGGGAAGCTTGCGCGGGCACCGGCTGACCCGGGGAAAGCCGGGGTCCCCGGAGTTGCGGCTGCAGGGGCCCCGGCGACCGCTCCACCGGCAAAAGAGATCCCGGAGGTCCTAGTGGACCCCCGCAGCCGGCGGCGCTATGTGCGGGGCCGCTTTTTGGGCAAGGGCGGCTTCGCTAAGTGCTTCGAGATCTCGGACGCGGACACCAAGGAGGTGTTCGCAGGTAAGATAGTGCCTAAGTCTCTGCTGCTCAAGCCGCACCAGAAGGAAAAGATGTCTATGGAGATATCCATTCACCGCAGCCTCGCTCACCAGCACGTCGTAGGCTTCCACGGCTTTTTCGAGGACAGCGACTTCGTGTTCGTGGTGCTGGAGCTCTGCCGCCGGAGGGTGAGTATCGCCGCTGGGGCACTGGAGCTGCCTGGGAGCCAGGTTGGGGCGCCGGGACCCAGAGCTGCTGAGAAGGAGTACCGGGAGGGCGGTGCCTAGGGCTTGGAGCTGTAGAGAAGAGTGCTAGGAGCCTCCAGCTAAGGGTGGAAAGGGTCTTTGGTAAGAAGTGCTTGGCACTCGGAGCTGCAAGGGGACGGGGCTCCAGAAGTGGAGTCTGGATCATGGTGCTGATAGAGGAGTCGGCTCCTAGACGCGAGGTGTTGGGGGAGGGGATGAGGGTAATGGACGCTAGGGTCTCGGAGTGCCAGAGGAGCAGTCCCAGTCTAGGAGTGCCAAGGACCCGGAGCTTCCGGAGTGGAGCTGAGCCAGGGAGGTGGTTGGAACCAGACTTCGAGCTTCCGGGGAGAGAGGGGTCAGGATAGGTATCTGCTCCTGGGAGGAGGCCCTGGTGGAGCTACTGGGGACTCGAGCTTGCAGCGTGGGGCTGGGAGAGGAGTTCCAGATAAGGCTAGGGGCTGCTGTGAATGGTTGTGGCTAGTGTTAGGGCTGGGTCTAGATCCCGGTAGTCCTGGAGAAGGAATGGGGGTGAAGGGAGGCTCAGGGAAGGAGCAATACCTGCCAAGACCCCTCCTGTATCCCCCTGGGGGTTCAGGAACTGGCTCTGGGCTGCCTCTACCTTGTAATTCTCCCCCTTCAAACCTGAGGCCTCAATACCACCTCCGCATTCCTCCTGCCCTCTCTCCCTGGCCCCCCAGTCTCTCCTGGAGCTGCACAAGAGGAGAAAAGCCCTGACAGAGCCTGAGGCCCGATACTACCTGAGGCAAATCGTTCTTGGCTGCCAGTACCTGCACCGAAACCGGGTTATTCACCGGGACCTCAAGCTGGGCAACCTCTTCCTGAATGAGGATCTGGAGGTGAAAATAGGTGAGGTGCTGGGCCTCAAGGGTGCCTGACACCACTGCAAGAGGTGGAGATTTGGAGGAGGCTGGGAGGAAGGAAATAGGAAGGAGAAAAGGAGGAAGGAAGAGGATGGTGGGAAGTCTGGGCTGCTGATTGCCTCTAGAATTCTCTTTAGTCCAGAAATTTAAAAGAGCCCACAAGTCAGTATCTTGCCTGCAGATACATGATTTTTGCGTCCCAACACAGCATTTTTTTAAAGTTTGAGTTGTTTTATTTTTTAAATTGGGAGATTTGACATAAAAACTTGGGTCTGGAGCTCCTTTTAAACAGTTGGAAGCTCTGCAATAGAGGGACAGCATTCCCTTAGAACAGCTCTTTGCTAGACTGAAAAGCATCTGTCCCCTTTAGACTCCCACTGGTTTGCCTCAGTCTCCACCCTTCCCTATATGTCTTGTAAGTTACTTGCTTGAGCCTTGAAGGCATTTGAGTTTTGCGATCTCTGTTGATTCCTGTATAGAAGCGTAGTCTTTCTTTCTAAGGGGAAGTGCAAGAAGGGAAGCACCTCTCTTGGGCCAGCATGATGGGACGAATCCTGGTTCTTGATGGTTGAACCTGAACAGCCATCTGCATTGATAGATGGCAGAGGCTGGCGCCTGAGTACCCTCTTCCTCCCTCTGCCCCAGGGGATTTTGGACTGGCAACCAAAGTCGAATATGACGGGGAACGGAAGAAGACTCTGTGTGGGACTCCCAATTACATAGCTCCCGAGGTGCTGAGCAAGAAAGGGCACAGTTTCGAGGTGGATGTGTGGTCCATTGGGTGCATCATGTAAGTTGGGAGTTGTCTCAGAACCTACCCGGCCTCAGCAGGGGGCCCCTTTGAGACATCTTAGCCGGCTGACCTTTTCCTGTGGGCCTTTCTGTCTTGTGGAAGGCTTAGTCCAGAGGACGGGTTGCCCTGAAACAAAGCTTATTCCCATATCTTTCTTTGTCACTCTGGTGCGTCCATTTGAAGGGGGAAGGAAAGTCACCATAACCTACCTCTAGTCCCTTGCTAGAGTGGTCCACAGACCAGCATCATCATCACCCGAGGACTTGTTATAGAGTCTCAGTACACAAGACTACTTACTGGATCAGAATCTAGAGTTTATCAAAATCCTGGGGTGATTTCTGTGCACAATAAAGTTTTAGAAACACCGATGAGCATTGGGTGGGAGAAATGAGGCCAGGAGTTATGGCTGGCAGGAGGAGGTGCCTGTCATCTGTCTGGATCGAGACCATCAGAGGGGTGTGGTGACAGACAGAGACTTTGGCCTCTTCAGATATTATCTTTCTTATTCTTAGCTTGGGTACTGGAGAGTTAGAACTGAGTTGTAGCAATGACTTTCATGCTTCCTTTGCAATAGAGCTTTTCTCAAATGAAAATGTCAAGCCTTAAGTACAGGATTGTTAAACATAAAGCTGTGCTGTAGGAACAGGCAGCCCACACACTTGGTCCTTTTTTTGTATGGCCAGCAGCCTCTGAGGACCTTGCATAGAGTCCTAGATTACTGGAACCTTCAGTTAAAAAAATCACTGGCCCATAAGAATCCTGGTCTCATCTCTTGTATTCTACTGAGGGCTCATCCCAGACAATGTCCTGGTTTCTGGGGCTGCTGAATGCACTTGGGGATTGTCTTCAGGGGCCCCAGAGTCAGAGTGAGTGTCTAGGGGATGCCTGGCCTTTGTTCTGGCCTTGAGATGATCGCTTCTGTGTCTGGGTTTTGTCTGGGAGCCTTGCGCCAAATCCTACCTTGTGCTTACAGGTATACCTTGTTAGTGGGCAAACCGCCTTTTGAGACCTCTTGCCTAAAAGAGACTTACCTCCGGATCAAGAAGAATGAATACAGTATTCCTAAGGTGACTAACACTTTATGTTGAAATTTGTTTTTCCAAAAGATATTTATTGAACTCAGCTATATTCTGGGGTCAGAAATAGGTCAGTCCTACACCTAGGAAATTCACAGAACTTTAGAGGGCCTGTGACCTGAAATTTCATACAGAACTTGACATATATAGTACATATAAGCATGTTTTTTTCCTGAGGGGAGTTTGCACATTCTTAGAAATTGAGTAAATGACCCAAAAGATGTTTAAAAGCAAAACACAAAGTTGGAAGGGAAGAAGGTAGAAATGCTGAAGCTTTGAAAATGGATTGTCTGAATTCAAAATGGACTCTGCCACTTAGCAGCCAGAACACATTGACCAAGCGGCCTGCATCTTTTCTGAACCATAGTGTCCCTTCTACAAAATGGAGTTACTGCCTCAGAGCACCTTACAGAGTGTCTGCATACAGTAAGAGCTCATAGACTTGTGAACCACTGTGAATCCACGGACTTACCAACAGCAAAGCGGTGTGCATTTTCACAACCAATGTTATAAATGCATTTATTTTATTTTATTTTGTTTTTTTGAGTCAGAGTCCACTCTGTCATCCAGGCTGGAGTGCAGTGGCACGCTCATGGCCACATCAGCCTCGACCTGCTGGGCTCATATGCGATCCTTTCGTCTCTGCCTCCCAAATAGCTGGAACTACTGGCACATGACACCACACTCGCCTAACTTTTTGATTTATTGTAGAGACGAGGTCTCACCAAGTTGCCCAGGCTGCTCTCAAACCCCTGGGCTCAGGCAGTCCTCTCACCTCTCACCTCCGCCTCCCAAAGTGCTGGGATTATAGGCATTAGCCACCATGCCCAGCTGGTATAAATGCATTTAAAGAAAGCCTGGCACATTACCACTTTTAAGTTTAGTGTCTTTTTGTGAAGAACCCTGTCACCATAATGACATAGTCAATCTGTCACAAGGTGTCAGTGCACGGTGAGAGCATGGAGTGGCTTGCCTCAGTTTCCTCATTTGCAACTGTAGGTGTTTTGGTGAAGGCTAAAGGAGTTAAACACAGGAAGTGCTTAGAATGCTTTCCTAACACATAATAAGTGTGGAGTTGATGCTTGGCTGTTACTACGGCACTTCAAGCTTGGTGCTGTCTCCCCATTTTACAGATGTGGATACAAAGTCCCTACAAAGTCTGGGGCAGAATTGGAATTTAAACCCAGGTCTTTAGGACCTCAAAGCCTGTGTTCTCAAGTGCTACTCTACTGTGTACTCAAGGGCAAATTTCAGGGGGGAAATTACTCCAAATTACTCTCTTTTTTTTTTTTGAGTTGAAGTCTCCTCACTCTGTCACCCAGACTGGAGGGTGACACTGGCTAGGTGGCACACTCTAGGCCACTGCAGCCTCAACCTGCTGGGCTCAGGCAATCCTTCCACCTCAGCCTACCAAGTAGTGGAAACAACAGGCATGCATGACCACGCCTGGCTAATTTTTTAATTTATTGTAGAGATGAGGTCTCACCAAGTTGCCCAGGCTAGTCTTGAACCCGTGGGCTCAGGCAATCCTCTCACCTCAGCCCAGATTATTCTTGAGTCTCAAGAGGAAAGAATAAGGATCCTTCTCACAACTTAATGTCAATACCTTTCAACTCAGGAAAGCCAATATTGGAGCAAGTTCTAAACCATAATGTACTTGAGACCGAGGATGGGGCCCTGCAGTCCCTTTGTGGAGCTCTACACTGCGGGTCCCCCTCATGTCCTGTTTATGGCTCTCTCTCTGCCTCAGCACATAAACCCCGTGGCTGCCTCCCTGATCCAGAAGATGCTTCAGACGGATCCCACTGCCCGCCCAACCATTAATGAGCTGCTCAGTGACGAGTTTTTTACTTCTGGTTACATCCCTGCCCGGCTCCCCATCACCTGCCTCACCATCCCACCGAGGTTTTCAATTGCTCCAACCAGCCTGGACCCCAGCAATCGGAAGCCCCTCACGGTCCTCAATAAAGGTAAAACAAGGGTCTGGGCAAGATGGCAGACCCCCAGAGAGAGCCCAGGCTTTAGGGGTGTGTGTGGCTTACTCCTTGGCCCCCTTAGCTCCAGTGAGAAGCAGGACAGGCCTTATTCTTAAATCTGCAGTTCTCGTGCCGATCTGCTCCTCAGCCCCGTCAGGAAAGATAGACCTTATCAAGGCTGGATAAACCCACTGGGTCCAAGGAGAAAATGGACTGAATGCCAAGGCTGGAAAGATTTTTTTTGATCACTTGTTTAGAAAATTTTTAATATCACTCTTATGTGGTTCATTGAAAAAAATATGAAAATCTTCAAATATACACAGAGCATAATGCAATGGATCTTCTCATACCCATCAAATTCAGTCATCATGATTTTGTCATGTTTGGTTCACTAGCATTTTGTTTCTTTGAAGTATTTTTAAAGTTAACCTCAAACATTTTGCCATTTTATCCTTATCTTAACTCTGAATGCATCTCTTAAAAATGGTGGACATTTTCTTATAAGACCATAAAGCCACATGCCATGGCACATGCTATGGCTCAGGTTGCCATTGCTTCTAGATCTCTTCAGAGGACAGAATTAGGAAATACATATAGCAGAGGGCCGGAGTTTATGATGATATTTCTGATTCCCCTTTTTTTATGTTTTATTTTGATATTACTTCAACCTCATGAAAAAAGGTGGAATAGACAAAAACTCCTAAAATCCTCTTTTACCCAGATTCACCAGTTAACTTTTTCATTTGGTTTATCAGTCTGTCACTCACAGTCATAACCACATTACATGACACAGTTACCAAGTTTAGGAAATTTAACCTTGAAGTAGTATTATAACAACCTTTTTCTCCACATGGAGTTACTTCTTTTCTTTGGGTAGTTTTTAAGTGTCTGATTGAGACATAATAGTACATTTTTACTTCTTTGATTTATACTTGTATTTTTTTTTCTCTTAAACTGGAAATCTTACTACTAATGTATTTAAATTTTCTAGTGTATATAAATGACTTCCTGTTGTTGTTATTTTATTATTTTATTTAATTATGTTTTTGAATCTGAGTCTAAGTTTGTCACCTAGGCTGGAGTACAGTGGCATGCTCATAGATACCGCAGCCTTGGCCTACTGGGCTCAAACGATCCTTCTACTTCAGCCTTCCAAGTAGCTGGAATTATAGGCATGTGCCACCATGCCCAGCTAATTTTTTTATTTATTGTAGAGACAAGGTCTCGCCAAGTTGCGCAGGCTGGTCTTGAACCCCTCCCAAAGTGCTAGAATTACAGTCATGAGCCATTGTACCTGGCTACTTTCTGTTATTAAATGATGTTTTATTTTCTTGCATTCCTACTTGTCCTTAGAATGTGTTTCACTAAGGATATATAGTTTGTTTGTTTGTTTGTTTGTTTTTTTAAGAAACAGTCACTTGAAGCCGGGTTTGGTGGCTCAGCCTGTAATCCCGCGCTTTGGGAGGCTGAGGTGAGTGGATTGCCTGAGCCCGCAGATTCGAGACCTGCCTGGGCAACTTGGCGAGACCTCATCGCTACAGTAAATCAAAAAATTAAGCCGGGCTCGGTGGCTCAGCCTGTAATCCCGCGCCTTTGGTAGGCTGAGGTGAGCGGATTGCCTGAGCCCATGGGTTCGAGACCCGCCTGGGCAAGCGAGACCTCATCTCTACAATAAATCAAAAAATTAGCCGGGCGTGGTAGCGCGCACCTGTAATTCCAGCTACTTGGAAGGCTGAGGCGGAAGGATCGCAGGAGCCCAGCGGGTCGAGGCTGTGATGGCCGGGAGCGGCCACTGCACTCCAGTCTGGGCGACAGAGTGAGACTCCAACTCAAAAAAAAAAAAAAAAAATTAGCCGGGCGTGTTAGCGTGCACCTGTAGTTCCAGCTACTTGGAAAGCTGAGGCGGAAGGATCACGGAGCCAAGCAGGTCGAGGCTGCAGTGTCTGGGAGCGTACCACTGCACTCCAGTCTAGGCAACAGAGTGAGACTCCAACTCAAAAAAAAAAAGAAAAAGTCACTTGAAATTTTTTTTTTTTTTTTTTTTAGTTGGAGTCTCACTAAGTCGCCCAGGTTGGAGTGCAGTGGCACGTTCCCAGCCACCGCAGCCTCAACCTGCAGGGCTCAGGCGATCTTTCCCCTCAGCCTTCCAAGTAATTGGAACTACAGGCATGTGCCACCATACCCAGCTAATTTTTTGCTTTATTGTAGAGATGAGGTCTCACCAAGTTGCCCAGGCTGGTCTCAAACCCATGGGCTCAGGCAGTCCTCTCACCTCAGCTTCCCAAAGTGCTGGGATTATAGGCGTGAGCCACTGCGCCTGGCTGAAATACTTTTTTTTACGTGGATATATAACCAGTTTGATGTACAACTTAAGTTCATTTGTTTCCATTTTTAGGGATTACTTTTTTTTAAACTTTATTTTGGAATAAAATAAAAAGTTGCAACAAAAAAGACTTTCTAGAAAGTCGGTATCTCACATAACCATAGAATAATGATCAAAACTAAGACATTAACCCTGGGATATACTCTTGAAAAACTCCAGACTTGGACTCTATCAATTTTGTTTTTTTCACTAATATCCCTTTTTCTGTGCCAGGATCCAATTCAGGACCCCACATGGCATTTAGTTGTCATGGTCATGCTAACCTTGATGACTCAGTGAAGGTGACATCAGTGGATTTTTCCACTGCAAAGGTAGTTTTCTCCCTTGTGGGGAACAATTTTGAGGCTCTGAGCATCCGAAGCTCTGTGGCCTCACTGAGCACCATGCACCTGTCACAGGAGCACGGCAGCTGCTGCTCTGATTACCTGGCATGGACTAGTTCCCCCAAAGCAGCAATAGCTAAAAATTTTTCTCTGGGAGCAGCGTGCCAGCTGTGGCAGGGAGTCCTGTGCCCCTCTTAGCTTCCCCTGTTTTTGTTACCTGCCTAGGCATGGAGAACCCCCTGCCAGAGCGTCCCCGTGAAAAAGAGGAACCAGTGGTTCGAGAGACAGGCGAGGCGGTCGACTGCCACCTCAGTGACATGCTGCAGCAGCTACACAGCGTCAATGCCTCCAAGCCTTCAGAGCGAGGGCTGGTGAGGCAAGGTGGGTACTGCAGAGGCCTGGGCGGGGGAGGTCTCAGCTAACAGTCTTGGTGATGTGTCCAGGCCTGTCTGCATAATACCTGTGGGTCCCCCATTGTCCTGTTTATCAAAATCTAGATGTGTTAGCCTGATACCCGAGGCCCTGCATGGTATGGCTCCTGTCTTATTTTTCTGATCTGTGTCTTCTTTTTTTGAGTCTGTGTCCACTCTGTCGCACAGGCTGGAATGCAGTGGCATGCTTATGGCCAATGCAGCCTTGACCTGCTGGGCTCAGGTGATCCTTCCACCTCAGCCTTCTAAGTAGCTGGAACCACAGGCACACACTACCATGCCCTAATTTTTTGATTTATGTAGAGATGAGATCTCTCCAAGTTGCCCAGGCTGGTCTCAAACCCCCAGACTCAGGCAATCCTCTCGCCTCCGCCTCCCAAAGTGTGTGCCGGGATTACAGGCATCAGCCACTGCCCCTGGCCTGATCTGTCTTCTTTCCCTGGCACCTCAAAGTGCCACCTTCATACATCTGCACAGGCTGTTTTCTCCTGCTTAGTGAATTCCTATTCATCCATCAAGACAATCAGGGTCTTTTTTGCCCCTACTGCTCCCCGCCTCCAAATGCACTTCCTGCAAACACTGAGTGGTTCATACTCACCTTCTTCAAGTATCTGCTCAGTGTTATCTCCACGAACATCTTCCTGGCCTCTTTGCTAGCACTTCTTACCTGCTTCATGGTTTGACATTTCTCGCCCAACAGTCCAACATTTCCTCCTTTGTTTATTTTATTTAAAATAAGGGATTTGTTGTGTGCATTGAACATCACATTTTGAGGTATTTGGAATTGTCTGCTCACAGCTGCTTAATCACTCCAAACTGGAAAACTAGATCATGTCAGCAACTGACTCTTACTGTGAAGGAAGTAACTTACATATTTTGTCCGTACTTCTTTTGATTTGTCTTTGTCCCTACAACTACAGTGTAAGCTCTGTGAGGCTGAGTTTTTGTTTTTGGGGGTTTTTTTCAGTTGGAGTCTCACTCTGTCGCCCAGGCTGGAGTGCAGTGGCACACTCATGGCCACCCCAGCATCGACCTACTGGGCTCCGGCAGTCCTTCGCCTCAGTCTTCCAAGTAGTCAGAACTACAGGCATGTACTACCACGCCTGGCTAATTTTTGATTTATTGTAGAGACAAAGTCTTGCCAAGTTGCCCGGGCTGATCTCAAACTCACGGGCTCAGGCAATCCACTCACTTCGGCCTCCCAAAGTGCTGGGATTACAGGCTGAGCCACTGAACCCAGCCAGGTTTTGTTTCTTGCTCACTCTACCTATGACAGTGCCTGGCACACAGTAGGCCTTCAATAAATGGGTCAACTTGAATGAAGGAATGAGTGGCACTTGGAGTGCTGTGCTGTAACTTTCTGCTTAAATGTCATCTGCTGTTGCTTGTCTGAGCTTATTGGCAGCAGTGAACCTGCTTTGCTCTTCTGTGGGACCCCAGGCCTCTTGACTGGGCCCTGGTAGGGTCTCTAGCAGGCTTCCCTGGTGTGGGCCACATGAGCAGTTCAGAGGGGAAGAGGCTGGTCCTGACTGATTGTCTGTCTGTTTCTGTCTCAGAGGAGGCTGAGGATCCTGCCTGCATCCCCATCTTCTGGGTCAGCAAGTGGGTGGACTATTCGGACAAGTATGGCCTCGGTAGGTTTCTTCAGAATGGGTGAGTGGCTCAGGATAGCCCTGTGAAAAAAAGGCTCTGCCTTTTTTTGCTCCCAGGTCTTCTCTCAGTGCTCTGTCATCTCCATCCCAGGTCTTCTAGCTCCAGCTCTCAATGCTCCCCTAACTTCCTACTTCTTCCTTCTGAGGTTTCCCTCCACCTGTCCCTAGGGTATCAGCTATGTGACAACAGCGTAGGAGTACTCTTCAATGACTCAACACGCCTTATCCTCTACAACGACGGTGAGAGTCTACAGTACATAGAGCGTGATGGCACCGAGTCCTACCTCTCTGTGAGTTCCCACCCCAACTCCTTGATGAAGAAGGTGAGTGCTGGCCAGCCCAGGGGCGTGGTGTTGCTGGGAGCGGGAGTCATGCTGGGACCAGACTCCAATTCTGGAATCCTCCCTTACTTTTCACCCAGATCACCCTCCTTAAGTATTTCCGCAATTACATGAGTGAACACCTACTGAAGGCAGGTGCCAATATCACGCCACGGGAAGGTGATGAGCTGGCTCGGCTACCCTACCTGCGAACCTGGTTCCGCACCCGCAGTGCCATCATCCTGCACCTCAGCAATGGTAGCGTGCAGATCAACTTCTTCCAGGTAAGCCAGAGGTGGACGGGGCAGGAGAGAGTTGAGAGTGGGCTCTGTGCCTGGTGGGGCCCATGGGAGTTGAGTGGGAGTGGATTCCTGCCTTGGCAGCAGGCAGTAGACAGGAAGAAAGTGAGGTAGGGAACTCCCCCTCCACCAACTGGGGTACTTTCCTCCCCTCCCCCCACACACACCAGCAGCTGGGATCTTCACTGCCCATCTCCTTCTCTTACAGGACCACACCAAGCTCATCCTGTGCCCACTGATGGCAGCCGTGACCTACATTGACGAGAAGCGGGACTTTCGCACATACCGCCTGAGCCTCCTGGAGGAGTATGGCTGCTGTAAGGAGCTGGCCAGCCGGCTCCGCTATGCACGTACCATGGTGGACAAGCTGCTGAGCTCACGCTCAGCCTCCAACCGCCTCAAGGCCTCCTCCTAGCGTCCCTCCCCAGACTGGTGCCCCTCTTCATTCTGCTGGCACCTGGGGCCAACACTGGTGGCTCCCATGGTGCTGTCCTTGTAATGTGCCCCCCAGCCCTGGGGGCTGGGCAGAGCCGCAACATCCTTACAGGTGGGGTTGCTGTGTAAGTTATTTTTGTACATGTTCGGGTGTGGGTTCCATAGCCTCTTCTCCTTCCCCTCAGCCCCACCATATGAATTGTACAGAGCATTTCTATTGAATTTAGGACTGTCTTCGCTTGGCTTTATATATATTAAACAGATGTGAATCTTCCTTTTATTCTTGGATTCCCTGAGGGGTCATGGGCTCGGAGGGCACATCTCTGCTCCAGCAGCCCTGGGCTGTCAAGCCTCTTTGCCAGTCTCTTCGGATGCCGAGGCCAGCCTTAGCTGTGAGCCCAGCTCCTCCACCAGCCAACACAGAGGCCACCTCTGTGGCCAGCCTGCCTCAGCTCCCAGCAGCCTCTGAGGCTGGCAGATAGTAGGGCAGGAAGAGGCTCTCGGAGGCGCAGCTCCTCATGGCGCGGTGCGTGTGGAGGAGCAGCCGCGGGAAGCGGCTTGTGAAGTACTGGACGAAGCTGTCGGGCACTTGACCCAGCGCCTGGCGTGCCTCAACTGGAAGCTCCCTGTAGTGGTGCTTCTGAGGGGTGGGTAGGGCAGAGAGCTCTGGCTCAGCTGTGACCAGGCCTGCCCAAGATCCAGGCCCCACCCAGGTCCTAGAACACACCTTGTTTCTCATAGCACGGAGCAGGTCTCGCACTGACGTTCCCTTATATGACCGGAACCTTCTCAGATCTGTGGGTAGGGAAATCAGTGGCAGAGCTGACCCTGCTGGGCTCCCCTCCAGCCTTCCAGGTCCACCCAGGTGTGGCCTCTACCTGTCTGCAGTGGCACGGAGATGTGCTTGTGCCAGTTGTTGCGGACTACCACATAGCCTCCTGCCTCCAGCGCCCTCACCAGGGGCTCCTGCTCAGACTCCTTCTCCAGCCAGTCGCTGACGTCCTAGGACCCCATAGAGCTCCTGAGCCTCGTGACCGGCGCCAGAGGCCACATGGCCAAGAGTGCATCAGATGGCTTAGGGGAGTGGTTTAGGATGTCTGATAAGGATCCTTGCCTCTTAGGGAGTGCAGCTTCTTTGTACCACACCTCCATGTTATTTACCACCAACCTATAAGGTAGGTACTGCTGTCCCCATTCTATAGATTAGCAAACTGAGGCTCAGAGGTGCAAAGTCTCTTGCTCAAGGTCAGTCACATGAGTGGAATGGGCTATCTGGGTATAGGCACAGCATGAATGGCAACTCAGGTGGGAAAGAATGGGTCTATTCTCATACAAGGGGCTGCTAGGACTGGCAAAGCTGGTGAAGAGTGGACCGTGGAGTGCCAGGATGACAGACTGTAGGAGTCCAGGCTGTGTCCTGGTTTAGATAAGCAGCCAGGCTGCCTGGACCAGGTAGCTCTTCCTGTTTTCCCCTAGCCAATCTGACAACCCCCTTCTCATTGGTCAGGACCCAAAGTTGGGACTTTTGCCCAAACTATGGCTGCACATTCTAAGTTTCCCTCTGACCTGGAAGAACTGGAGTTGTTTGGCTCTGCTCCAAAAGAAGGGGTGGGCCAGCACCTGGGGAGCAGAGGGGCGTTCCTGTGGCAGCGGGCTCAACATGGCTTCAACTAGGTCCTGGGCAACAACCTTATCTGGAGATGGAAGTAGAGGGATGGCTCAGGCCTGCCCCATCTCACCCTCCTTCCTCCCTTCTCTGCTGGGCCCAGCACTCTCACCATGGGCCTCTTCCTCCAGGTGAGCCAGACAGGGAGCTCCTGCAAGGATATTTGCCTGGCGATAAAGACTCTCTCCAAAGGGGTGGCTGCCACCGGAAAGCACATAATAGAACACGCAGCCCGCTGAGAAAATGTCCACTGCAGTGGTCTGGGAGCCAGAGAGGTGGGTGTGAGAAGAAAATCTCTGCTTCTGCGAAGTCAGCATGGCTTACTCTGGGCTGATAGGCAGCCAGGGGTTTGGTTCACACAGGAACTTCAGGGTACTTTCTGGGCAGCATCTCTGGTGCTAAGTACCCTCCCGTCTACGCTATTAAAAGGGGCCTGTGGTTTCATCCAAAACCCCCCTGTCCTCACTGAGCTCCTAGTTCAGGTTTCAAGCTTCATTCATTCCTACAGAATGCAGGCAGGTAACGTGACTGGGTGAGGCTGGCCAGGCATGAGACAAGAAAGCAATGGCGAGGTCTGTGGTGACCTAATGAGCCCTGTCTACAGGGGCAGCTGGTCATTAGCTCCAGCTTTTTGTCACCAGAGAACTCTGCCAGGGTGCCAGAAGTGACTTTTTAACTAAGAAATGAGGTCAGCCAGGCATATGGCTCACGTCTGTAATCCTAGTACTTTGGGAAGCTGAGGCAAGAGGATTGCTTGAGCCTAGGAATTCGAGACCAGCCTGGGCAACATAGTCAGACATCGTCTCTACAAAAAAATAAAAAAAAATTAGCCAGGAATGGTGGTGCACACTTGTAGTCCCAGCTACTTGGGATGCTGAGGAGGGAGGATTGTCTGAGCCCAGAAGGTTGAGGCTGCCATGAGCTGTGATCATGCTGCTGCACTCCAGCCCGGGTGATAGAGTGAAAGCTCAATTGAAAAAAATAAGAGATGAGGTCTTGCTATGTTGCCCAGGCTGGTCTTGAACTCCTGGGCTCAAGTGATCCTCCCATCTTGGCCTCCCAAAATGCCAGGATTACAGGTGTGAGCCACCACACCCAGCTCAGAGCTGAGTTTTAAAAATAATCCAGAAATCTAGATTTTTATGTGGAATTTCTCAAATGTTAAAGTATTGGCCTCTAATTAAAAAAATTAAATGTACATCTGTGCATTTAACCTTTGGGCTTCAGGTCACCACTTTGAGCTTTCTCTGGACTTGAGGAGTGGAGATGACTTTCCCTAATGATTGTCTTTTGTGTTATTGTCATCTCTTTCCATGACTTCAGCTTCTACCTATACACTGCCACTCAAAATCTTTAATCCTGAGGTCCCAATCTCAAGTGTCTATGTGAGTCAGACACTGCTTGTGCTCCAATTAGATTATATTAGCTCATCTGAAGCTCCTCTAAACCCTTGACATCAGTGGTTCTTTTGTTTCTTTTTGAGTCAGAATCTCACTCTGTTGCCCATGCTGGAGTGCAGTGGCACGCTCACGGCCGCTGCAGCCTTGACCCACTAGGCTCAAGTGATCCTTTGCCTTCCAAGTAGCTGCAACTACAGGCATGTACCACTATGCCCAGCTAATTTTTTATTTATTGTAGAGATAAGATCTCTCCATGTTGCCCTCCATGTTGCCCACACTGGTCTCAAACCCGTGGGCTTAGGTAATCCTCTTGCCTTCACCTCCCAGGGTGCTAGGATTATAGGCATGAGCCTCCATGCCCAGCTATCAGTGATTCTTGAACTTGACTCCATATTAAAATCACCTGGGTCCCTTTCTCAGGCAGATTAGGTCAGAACTACCAGGTGTGAGGTCTAGCCATCTTTTTTCAAGTTCCCTGGCAATTATGAAGCATAGTGAGGATTGAAAACCATCTTCAGGTGCGGTGGCACACACCTGTAATCTCAGCACTATGGGAGGCTGATGTGGGAGAATTGCTTGTGGCCAGGAGTTCAAGACCAGCCTGGGCAACAATGTCTCTAAAACAATGAAAAAATTAGCCAGGTGTTGAGGTGCATGTCTGTAGTCCCAGCTACTTGAGAGGCTGAGGTGGAGGATTGCTTGAGCCCAGGAATTCGAGGCTGCAGTGAGTTATGATCATGCCACTGCACTCCAGCCTGGGTGACTAAGAGAGACCCTGTCTCAGGAAAAAAAAAAAAAAAATTCTAGCTCAGGGTTTCTCAACTTCAGCACTATTGACATTCTGTCAATTCCCTGCTATAGGGGCTGTCCTGTGCATTATGAGATGTTTAGCAGCACCCCGGGCACCTACCGACAAGATGCCAGTAGCACTTCCCTCCCAAACTGTAACAGTCAAAAGTCTCCAGACATTGCCTAAGGCCCCTGGGTAGCAAAATAGTTCCTGGCTACGAACCAGTGCTCTAGGTAAGAAGGGATAAATTATGCCCTCTTTAAGATGAAGAAACAGAAACTCTGAAGGAGTGGCTGCAGGTCACAGAGCAAGTGACATGGAGCCTTGTCTGGAGGGGAACAGGGAGAGGGAGAGCTGCAGCCTGGGGCAGTTATCTGATTGATGACTTGATGGGAAGACTCACCGGACTGCCTGGCGGCAGGAGCTGCAGGAGCTCAGGCGCCATCCAGCCTTCTGTGCCAGGGATGCCTGAGTGGAGGCTAAAGCTACAGTGGCCTGCCGGCAGCTTCTTACAAAGGCCGAAGTCCGAGAGGACCACCCTGCTTGGACCCTGGCCATCAGGCCCTGCGATGAGAATGTTGCCTGGCTTCAGGTCCCGGTGTACTGTGAGAGAGGAGCAGAGAGGGAGCAGGTTGCTCGGGGAGAAGCCAGTGGAGCAAGGACGGGCAGCAAGAGGCAGGGGCATGGCTGGTACCTATGTGTAGAGAATGCAAGTGGGCCAGGCCAGACATCAGCTGCCGCAGCACCATCTCAGGCTTCAGGCCCCCACGGTCCAGGTCGGGTTTTTCCACATACTGAGGGACAGCAAGGGACAAAGCATCTGTCTCCAGCCCAGGGCCTTCTCACCCTCCCTCCCTGAGCCCCCAACACACCTCCTGCAAGGATCCCTGGCAGAGCTCCAGGGCAATGTAGTGGAACTGGGGTCCCCGCTCGGTGCAGAAGTAGCGGAGCACGTTGGGGTGCCTGTCAGACTCTTGGAGCAGCTGGACCTCCCGCCGAACCAGGCCAAAGCATTCACGGAGGAGCCGCTTGACAGCCACTGCCCGCCCCTCAAACTGTCCACTGGGAGGTGGGCAATGGGGGTGGGGTGCATTTAGAGAGAGCAGATAAAGGAAAGAGGGGGAAGGGGGGCGGGGGACCGGTGAGCAAGGCATCAACCTCTAACCACCTCAGGGAGTCTTGGAAAGAATGGTTCTCCAAGGAATAGTAAGGGCTGCGAGCCTCATGTCCCCAACCTGGGCTCCTGGCTGCCACTCACCGGAAAACAAAAGTCCCGCCTGCTCCACGGCCCAGCACATCCTTTGGATTGAAGGAGATCTTCCCCACCACAGTGAGTTGCTCAGCTAGGGGAGAGGAAGGTGGTGGTTCAGGGACCTGTCTTGCCTTTCTCCGGACTTTCCCCCATTCCATGCTCAGCCAGGTGCAATGGTGCCACCACTTCCTCTTTGTGTGGACTTAGGCAAGTTACTCACATTCCTGCCCCGTGTTCTCGTCTGTAAAGCAGGGCTAAGGTGACTGATCCCGCACCGTATTATTGCAAAGACTGAGCGGACAGAAGGGTAGGGGGGTGTTTGCTCTATTATCGTCTTATAGCTCTCTCCCTCTCTCCGCATCTTTTGCCCAGGTTTCTTTCCTTTACGTCCTGTCATTCTCCCCACTGCTGCCACTTGTAACTGAATGCTTTTTTTTTTTTTTTTTTGTGTTGGCG
>CAUYQG010064223.1:0-21942 GCA_963574415.1 Tarsius wallacei | reverse complement strand
CTCTAAATATCAACCTCCCATATGACCCCGCAATCCCCCTACTGGGAATATACCCTGAAGAACTCAAATCACTCTATAGAAAAGATACCTGCACTCTCATCATCACAGCACAATTCACAATTGCAAAGACATGAAATCAACCTGAATGACTATCAACTGATCAGTGCATTTTCATGTCAGTGCTTTTCATTAAATATATGTATTATATATATGTATATTTATATAATAGAATACTATTTATCTGTAAAAGAGAATGAAATAAGGTCTTTTGCAGTAACTTGGGTGGAATTGGAGACTATCATCCTAAGTGAAGTAACACAAGAATGAAAAACCAAATATTGCATGTTTTCACTTATATGTGGGAGCTAAGGGTCTGCAAAGGCATATATAATGATATAATGGACATTGGAGATTCAAAGGGGGAAAAGAGGAAACGGGGAAGAGATGAAAAATCACCTATCCAGTACAATGTGCACTAATGGGGATGATGGGTACACTTAAAACCCAAACTTCTTCACCATGTAACCAAAAACCATTTGTACCTGTAAAGCTACTGAAAAAACAAAACATGTTCATGGATGGGACAACTTACATTTTAAAGATGTCAAGTTTTCTGAAATAAAATAAACAATGCATGGAATTACAATTTTAAAAAAGGGGAAATGAGAGGAAGACTGTTATTAGGTGCTATACTTGTTACCAAATGAAGAGTACTGACTGGGAGTTTGATGAATGGCAGGAGCAGGAAAGGGTGACAAAGCCATATGACATGAGTCTCAAAAGATCTGGAGTTTCAACAAGCCAGTGGGGAGAAGAGGGGTAAGAAGCAAGGAGAACCACTCAAGCCTGGGATTCTGAGGATGTGAGAGATGAAACAGGTAACCACTGGAGAGGGCCATAAGGAAAAGAGTGTCCTAGGAGACAATTATATTTAAAGGAAAGAGGTGGGTGGAATGTTCTGAGAGGAGTTTGATAGTGTAGGAGCGTGTGCTCCTCCTGCAGCAGGAGGGCACTCTGGAAGTGTTCGGAAGTGAGGTGGTGCTTTGCACTACCAGGAGTATTTATCTGAGGATTTGGGAGCTGTTGGAGGACTGGTAGTAACTGACATGAATAAGGATATATGGGGTAAAGACATGGTTGCCTGCCCATCCAACTTCTTCTCCTGGTCACTCCTCCTTCCTAAAAAGAAACTTGAGGTGATTTGGCTATCTACTTTCAAGCCTTGTGCTTGTCCCTTCTATCCCTAGAGAGTGGTCCTGTTGGTCAAAATCAACATGGAGATCTTGTTTTTCTATCCAAAGCTTGGTTTAGACACAGGCAACTGACACAGTTCTGTCCAAAGAGAATTAAGATGTCTGTTGGGGGCTTCTAGGAATTTTCTTTTCATTTTTTGAAAAGGACACAAGGAAAATATAGTCACTAGTGTTTCTAGAAATTGTTATTTCTGATGTAAAGCTTGGAACTCCTGCAGCCAGGAGGCAACCCAGATTGACAAGTTAACATGCTGGCAGAACAACAACAAAAAAAAAAAAAAAAGAAGAAGAAGAAGAAGGAGGAACTTGGGTTATTGATGATTGTGTTAAACTGCTGAACAACTAGCCCTGGGGCTGTCATTTTGCTATGGAAAATAATAAATGTACTTATTCTATTTTGAGTTGGATTGTCTGTTATTTGCATCTGTAAGTGTCATAACTGACACTGTGAGACTGAAGGAGGTTGGGAAATGTACATATATCCCCAGACATGTCACCATCCCCAACAATATAGAGATTTGTTACTAAATACATATAAAAAGATAAATTCATAGATTGTGTGTATATGTGTGTGTGTGAGTATATGCATGTTTTTGTGCATACACTTGTGTAAACTAAACTGGTAACAATGTTTGTCTTTGTGAAGAGAAATGGCTCAGGGACAAGTTTGAAAGAGGGACATACTTTTTACTGTTTGCCCGTGTGTTTCAATATGAGTTTAAAGTAGTAAAGAACCTAACCGACATTGTAGAAAATAAAGTTAGTGATGGAGAGGAAAAACATATGAAAATCTCCTAGGTTGCCATGCAACAGGTCAAAAAATGCAATTGATGAAAGAGAGGATGACAATTTCTGAAGAGAAAACGTGAATCCATCACAAAAATGGAAAGGAAGCAATAACCAAAGGCATAAAACAATACTTCTCTGAGATAAGAAATGATGATTAAAAGAGCTGAACTGTGTTTCAATAAAATAATTTAAAAGACCCTGAAATTTCAATATGCCCTGGTGAAGATTTCATGTTTTGGGTAATTGGAAAAAGAATTTCAGCCTGGATTTAGATCTCTCCCCTAGTAAAACAAGTGGAGTAAATTCCCATCATTGTTTTGGAAGACTGTGAGAGGTATGCTCTGAAAGAAAGATACCTTAATCAAAAATGCTTGGGAAGTACTATAGACTTCCTTTGGAAATTTTCGAAGACTATTCTCTTTGTAAAAAATAAGTGATTTTCTTTGTTTACTCATCTTTTCCAATGAAAAGTGTTATGTCTTTATTAATATCCATAGAAAAGTGCTTTATATACTGCTGTTTTGGGAATTATTCAGCAGCAGAGTTCTAGGATTGTGACCAAAATTTCTTGACTCCACTAAGTTGTTCATATGTAAAGGTAATAGGACTTTTAAAATTTATAGCCTAGATATGTAGAGTCTTAGAAAATGTCATTCTATACATTCCTTTAAGGATACTGCTGATATGAACTCTAAGGCTAAATTAGTGTGCAGGGCTTATTTGGAGATGGGAATGACCAGAGGCAGTTGGGTGTGGTGGAGAGAGTTCCAAGCCAGGAGTCAGCACATTGGATGCTAAACTCAACCAGAGTGTACTGGTTACTAGTTATGTGATCTTCAGCTTGTTCACTTTTAGGATCTCAATTCTATCATCTGAAAAATGAGAATAATTTCTACTTTCTTAGGCTGTTAGAGGATTAAATAGGATAAAAATTAAACTCAAAAGGATGGTAAAAAGAAATGTATTATTGCAATTTGAATTTTCCAAGGTGCAGACTCTGAGGCAAGATTTCAAGTGCAAGTCGTTTATTTGGGAGGTGATTCCAGGAAACACTGGTTGGGAATGGGAGAGTGAGACAGGGAAGGGAAGGCAGTCAATATTGGTGTGTTATCAAACCAGTTACTACCGTGGACATATGTAGCTCTGTCCCACTGGGGAACTCTGGGGCCCAGTGTGGAACACATGTCTTAGAGTAATCCCCAGTGGGGTGAGGGAGGTGGGGGTATCTATACACTCATTTTCATCAGCTACTGTTGTTGGCTGCTGGGGTTGATTGTTAATTCCCTGTCACTTCTAGTCTGCCTCCCACTTATGCAGGGAGAGCTCCAACAGTCCACGGGGAGCCCCTAGGAAAGGAGTTGCAGGTGTGGACATTTGGAAGTCATGGAAATGGTAGGTCTGAGGCAATACTTGGAGCTGATGGCATCTACTGCATTCAGCATCCTTCAAGTCCCATTGTCACCGAAATACACATTTGGATGGTGATGCTTTAGTGTTTCCTAAAATCTCTTTTCCAAATGTTATATTATCTCAAGATCTACCTTGTTCAAGGGGACAAGCTTCAGCTCACACTCAACTCTGAACCCCTATGACTTGAAGGCATGGCCTCATTTAGCCCTTTTCATACTTGGTGACCTTGTCTTCCTTGATACCCTCTTCTCCTCTCCTCCACCTCCCACCTCCCACCTCCCACCTCCCACTTCCCTCTGGTAAGGGATTAGGAATACATAGATGCCCAGGAAGGACTTGTTGACTGATAGAATTAAATTCAGGATGCAGCATGGTTTTTAACTCTTACAGATTCCCATTTTTATTCAGAAATTTCATTTTAGAGTCAAATACCTCCTGATGAAAATGGTGTGTTAGGGAGGCCTGCATAAATAAAACTCATGGATGATAGCCAAACTGCTTCTTAAGAATTAGATTTCATCTTTTCCCCAGCAAAATGCTTAGCAGAGTTCTCACATGGAGCAGAATCAACTGGCCTGAGTTTTTTCTCTGCCACTCTGAGGCTACCCTCTTGGGACATTTATGTTTTAACAACATCTTCTTATCTCAAAATCTTTTCTCACCCCAGATGCCAACCCCTCATACCACTCGTTTCCATCTTCTGGGTTCTAGCTGGTTGTAGTCAAGGCTAGGACTCTTGGAGCTTTTGCTGATTTGGCTGACTATCCAAGTATCTCCTTTATCTCTTCCACCTCATGTTTCAAAGTTGCTTCTTAGCTGAAAAAGGTGATGTTCCCAACAGAAGACAACGTGAAACCTGCTGTGAGTGAGGGGTCAAGAGAGAGATGGGTCCTCCCCCACATGAATTTTTGTCTTCCCCTTCCTTCTCTAAGTCTGGCATCTTGAAGCCATACTCACTCCTGGGACACAGTTGAGGGTCTTGATTTTTCCATTGTCATTTTATTTTGGTTCACAGGAGGTGAAAGCCCTAGAAAAACTCAAAACAGTGCCTAGAACAACCCAACGCATGTTCTTAAAAACACCAGTGATCTGACTGTGGGTTTATTTTTTTGATAATATATAACAGAACTGTCTGCATTTTTTCCCACTCAATTGAGTGACTTTTTGATGTATTTGACTGGTTGTTTTGGCATCGCCTAGGCACAAACTCGAGCTTGGGCTCCATAAAGGCGGCAAATTCAGACATGAATAATAATCATAATAAACCTTCGCAACATTTGAAAGTTTCCAAAGAGCTTTCCTGCATACTTACCTCGATCCATTCTACAGCGCCCTGTGACACAGACAGGACTGGTGTTACAGCACCCATTGTTCTGATGGAGGACAGAGAAGGACAGATGTGGGTGTTAGCTTGTTCCTGGCCATGACCAGAGCTGGGCTTCTTGTCCATGGCTCTTTTCACACCGGGCAGAGATACAGAGAGATATGATTTGGGGGGCGCCTACAGGGCAGGAGACTGGGGTGGAAAGTCTTCACAACATTAGCTTTGGTAGGGCCAGCTGGGTTCTGAAGAGAAAAGCAAACATCAAGTATCAGACATCAGCCTGGAACTAAGTCCATGATGAGATCTGAGCCAGCCCTATGACGTGCAGGGGACCACATGTTAATGGGCCTACGGGCACTTTGCTTCATCATCTCCTAGGCCTGATGCCAGGTACAGCTGTGAGGTGGGTACACGTTACCTTTAGTATCCTTTCTGGGCTTCCTGAATTGCTGTGCCAGCCATTCTATCAGCTCCCATTGACTTCAGGCATGTCTGCGGCTTGTCCTTGGCTCAGTCAGCCTCATCCCTAGAAGAATTCCCTGTACTATCTCCCCCTTCCTGGGATCCAGCTCTTTGCAGATGAGAAAGACCTGGAGGAAGAGCCATACCAGTTCCCAGAAGGGTTTGATAAGAAGAGTAGCAAGTGACCCTGAGGACCCTGGAAATCCACTGTATGTGTATGATGGCAGAGCCAGGGGTTGGGAAGAAGGAGGTCAGGAAGGTGCATGGAGAAAAGGTAGTAAAAGGGATACCCAAAGAAGAGGAAGCTTGATGAGTAGAGAACATTCACTTGCAGTAGCTGGAATTCCTTATGGATGTAACAAACTACTTGTCAGAGAACACCTCCTCAGGCTCAGGTAAAATATATCTGCTTTTACCGGCAATTTCTCAGAAATGTGTTCCCTCTCAGCTTGTCCCAAACTGTCAGTCTGGGATGTATGCTTTTCATCAGCCTTTCCTTGGAGGACTTGCTCAAATCCTGCCTCCTCAATGAAGGCTTTCTTGATTGCTCTGGTCCACACTGGTCTTGGGTTTTTATGACCTAATGGGAAGCTAGATTGATGAGGCTGTGATCCCCAGCATTTTCTTTTTATTCTTCCTCCTTCTCCTTTATTATTTATGCTTTTTTAAACTTTATTTTATTATAAAGATGTGGGATACAAGTCAGGATTAGGTGCATAATTAATGTATGTGCTGGTGAAATTTGGGCCTCCAACTGATCCTCACTTTTCCTGGTTTTGGACCAGGTACTCTTTGTGTTGTTACATGCTTCCCCCCTTCCTCCCTCCCCTGGCAGTGACCCGTGACTGCCGATCCCTCCCTTGTGCTTTTGTGGTTAATGTTCAAGTCCCACTTATGAGTGAGAACATGTGGTATTCAGTTCTGTGTTTCTGTGATCTTTGTACTGATGGCCTGTGAGAAAGAGAACACTATGCTTGACTTCCTCTGTCTCTCCTTTCTTTCTTAACAAATGTGAAGTCTTTCATTATATTCCAGTAAGAATCTTAAATATATTCACTCAGTGATAGGAGATCACACTTATTTAAGCAACCAAATGATTTTCTTTCCCAATATAATGGCAAAAGAGCACAAGTGAATTCTCATCCATCTGTAGCTGCGGTCCTGCATTCAGTCCACTGACCAGAGCTTGGTTCTAAGGGAAGGTCTTTCCAGGGTCTTTCTGACCCTTCCTCCCAGCCCCCACACACCCTTCCATCCTTAACTGACTGCTGTCTTCACCCTTTTCTCTCTGCCTCTCTGAGTCCAATTCCCATGCAAACAAATGTTCTTGCATCATTGGTTCTTCCCAGAAAGTTCCCTCAAACTTCTTGCCTTGAGTAAAGTGTTACTTTTCACCAGACATACAACTGTGTTTGGTTCCAAATATCACTCTTATACCATCACATTATCATACTCTTGAAAAAAAATTACTCCTTCTTTGAGATACATGGCACCTGCTGTCCCTCCTAGTCATGGGAGAGTACTTATTTCTGGTCACTTTCCCTGTTGAGGGACCTCAAAATCCATAGCCCCACTATCTCTCCACCAAGATCATCCTCAAATGTCTAACACTGAATCAACCTAGCCATTCACTCCACTCCTACACCATCATTGCTAGGCAGCTGGGAATATCACACAAAAATCGGGATTCTGGCCACCAAAAGTGAACATTCTCCATGCATCGAGCTCCCTCTTCTTTGCAGCATCCCTTTCACCACCTTTCTTCCATGCACCTTCCTGACTTCCTTCTCTCCAACTCCTGGCTCTATCATCACACACACACAGTGAATTTCCAGGGTCCTTAGGGGTACACGCTACTCTTTTTACTCATTTTGGGAACTGGCATGGCTCCTCATTCAGGTCATCCCCACTCAGAGTCATGAAGTGGAGCTGGTGGTGGAGCACCAGGCATCAGCTGGGGCAGGTTTGGATGAGGTGATGAGCCTATCTGGGAGCTCCTGACATTTACAAAGGGAAGGGATCCTGGGTTTGTGACATGTGGCACTGAATTGACCCTTTCTGTCAGTTCAACGTATCTTGTGTCTATCTCTTGTCTCCCAGTAGACCCAGATCCTCTTCCCCCTGCCAGAACTATCTAAATGGAGTGCTGTTGAGTGTGGCATGCGATCTGTGTAGGCAGGGGAGCAGCTGCTGCTCCTGCCCGTGCAGCCTGCACAGGCCTCTTGTTCCTCCTCTGCTTGAGGATGAAAGTTCCCTCCTGGCCTTTTTCACTTGCAGCCCCCACACTCCCAGGCTGCAGGTGCTCTTCCAGTCATTCAGGGTGCAGGCAGCTGGTGTGAGTTCAGCTCTCTGAACCGGGTTCAGAAGCTGAGGGTGCATGGCGCTGGTCACCACAGCCCAACATGGGACACAGGCTCCAGGGCACTGAGGATGTATCCTTGTCCCCCCGGGGATCACAGGGGTTCTGGGCCCTCCCTACCCCAATTTCCTTTTGAAGGGCCTGACAAAGAAAGGATCCTCCCCTCCTTCTGCCCTGCTGTAACAAGTGTGAATCATATTTCATTTAATGGCATTTTCTTTCAGTGAAAAACACATAGTTTGACCAATTAAAGCCTCTTTTGGACTAAGCCCCTGACAGAATTGGAGAAGCAAATGAAAAGGACATCCTGTTCCTATGACTTTCGTCTCTCTCCCTCTCGCTCCTGTGTTTTGGTTTTTTTTTTTTGGTCCCAGTTCAGATTTAGAGGAAAGCAGTGAGGGAAATAAACTGTGTCCACTCTGGCCTCTTTGTGGGTGTTGGGATCCAGCTCTCAGCCTGGGCTAGGCAAAACTGTACTTGGAGAGGTCTGAGTGAGCTCCCAGGGTGGGAGAGGAAGAAGGGAAAGGGGCTGCCCATGCTGGGGAGGGCCAGGGTTTTGAGAGGAGCCCCAGTGGCTGTGAGGGGAAGGGCCTACTCAGGGGAGCAGAGAAGGCAGGAGGGAGGGGGCGGTGTGGTCAGGGACACTCTTCATGCACTGGCCCTGCCTCACCTGCATGCCAAGGCTGGTGGAATAAGGCACTGTGAGTGTAAGCTAAGGAACGTCACCATGACACCCTAGGCCAGGGCCACCAGTGCTGTTCTATGAGTCTTAGAGATGGTGGCTTAGTGGGACCTGGAGGTGAAGCTTTGGTAGAAGAGGAAAAACAAGGCAGTTGTGATGTGGCAAAGGTAGCTGATAGGCTAGTTTGTAAGTCCCTCTGGGGACTCTCAGAATCACCAAGTAAGCAAGTAGGGGGAGTCTTTCATGAGCAGGTGGGACCAAGTACCAGTGACATATGCATCTTTACCACCAAGGGTAAAGGGATGCCTTATACCCACAGAAAGGCTAGAAAGACCTGGGGAAATTGGGTCACAGGAGAGTGGAAGGAAAGAGTGAAAGCAAATTTGTTGGACATTTATGTACCTGGCACAGTATCAGGTCTGGATTAGGACAGTAGATTCATATATGGAGAGACAGTGGTCTCAGGGCTAGTCAGGAAGTTGATGGAGAGGACATGAGCAGGTGTGGGAGTGAGATGATGGCCATCTCTTCTAGCAAGTGCAATTGGTGGATGATCCCTACTCTTAGACCCTGCTAGTGATATGAGAAATTTATTTATTTATTTACTACTTACTTACTGGAAACAAAAGAGGCCATTTATATGATAAAAGGTCAATCTATTAGGAAGATATAAGTTATAAACATATATATATACTTAACAACAGGGCTTCAAAATACATGGTTTTTATTTTATTGCTATCCCTGACAAAATTAAAATTGATTAATATTTTTATTGCTATGCCTGACAGAATTGAAAGGAAACAGATTAATCAGCAATAATACTTCGATATTTTACTGTTTCACTCTGACATAGGGAATTTTTAGCAGAGAAAAACACAAAAGTGGTTCTTCTTCCCATGGAAATTCCATCTTAGGAGGGAAGACAGTGAACAAGAAGTGAGAAGTGTGGTACATATTACAGAAGGGTGAGGAAAAGAACTCTAATGTGAGTTTGGGCATCTGGCTAAGTTGTTAGAAGGTTCTGACTCATGCAGGGTCTCTGGGGAGACCAAGGAAACCAGATGGGAGGGGGTGAAGTTTTGAGACAGAGGGGGGAAAACAGGCCTTGAAGCTATTCTTTCTCTCACTGTTGGCTGGGCTGCTGAGTGAGTACAGCTGGCTGGAGCCTGGAGCGCTTTACTGAGACAGTGGAGGGGCAGGATTGTAAGTTTGGACATGCTGACTTGAGCGCCCGGTGGGTCCTCCATGTGGTACTGCCCAGTGGGTGGTCAGGTAGATCAGGGTGGCCGATCATCAGGGGCTTCATGGTTGAATATTCAGGTTTGGGTCCCTTAACATATTGTGGCAGTTGAGGCCAATGGATAGGGTCATCTAGTAGAAAGAATGAGTCCTGAAAATGACCTTCCCTCTTGCCTCTCTCTCTCTCTTTTATAAAGCAGTACCATTCTAATGAACAAACTTTGGCATATGGTTAACATTCAAACAATACAAGAGGGTACGCAGTGAAGAGCAAGTTTCCTTCTTCCTACTGATCCCTAGCAACCCAGCTCACCCTCAGAGACAAGCCAGTTTCTTATGTATTCTTCTAGAGATTTTCCATGCCTATGAAACAACTTTATACAAATGTTAGCATGCTACATTTACCTTTCTACATCTTTCTTTTAAAATTTAACTAAATATCGAGGAGGCCATTCCTTATTAGTACTAAAAAATGAAGCTTATTATTCTATACAGGTGCATAATATTCCATCTTAGGCATGCTCCATAATTTAACTAACCAGTTCTGTACAAGTAGAAATTCAGTATGTTTTCAGGCTTTTGCTATAAACAACACGGTAAAAATATCCTTGTATATGCAAACATCATTTAAGATTAATTTTGGCTGCGTATAACAGAAAACTCAAACAAAATAGAGATTTATTTTTTCTCGTATAATGAGAAATCTGAGGTAGGCAAATCCTGGCGTTGGCTTAGTGGCTCAGTAATATCACAGTAAATTCTCATGCCTTCTTCTTTCTTATAGTTGTAAGTTGGCTGCTCCAGATCCAGCTGCCACATTCATATTCCAGGCAGGAGGTAGAAGGGAAGACAACAAAGAGCAGAAGAGGTGCACCACCAGCTGAATCTTGTTATTCTTTTAAGATTTCTTGGATGCTTTCCAAGTAATTTTTGCTTACATCTTGTTGGCCAGAACTGTGCTAAGCAACTGTCCCTATCCCAAGGGAGGTTGGGAGATGTCCTTTAGTTTGGCTCATTGCTTTTGCCAACAAAATCAGGTTTTGTTGTAAAGAAGGAGAAAATGGACATTGAGTAGTGCCTGTAGATTTTATCTCTAGTACAAATTCTTATAAATGGACACATTCTTATAATTGGATTAAATTCTCTCAGGCATTTAAAATTTTGATTGTGCCAAATTGTCCTCCAAAGGAGTTTTACCAAGTACACATCTACAGTGCATGAGAGGACCTGTTTTCCCACATCATTGCCTACAGACTGTTGCCAAACTCCTCATGGTTTTCCAATCTGATGGCTAAAAAATGATCTTTCATTGTTTTAATTTGCACTCTTCTTTTGAGTGGGTTGAGCATGTTTTCATATGCTTAAAAACATTGGCATTTAAAGAGTAATTGGAGAAGAAAATTCCAAGTGAGAGAATGAGAAGCAGTGACTGTGGAAGGAGGAAAACAGGTGAGGTTGGGATCAAAGGGAAGGGAGGAGCATCAAAAACAAGAGGAGAATGTGAGGGACTCTGTTGGATGCTGCAAAAATAGGTAAGATCAGGACAAAGGTGTTACCATTGGGTTTGGCAACATGGTGGCCACGTGGGACTCCATGTTGGAGTAGAAACCAAATGAACCTCCTCTCCTGTGAAGTATTACTTTCTCTGTTGTTTAGATGAGTAGATGAATCCAGAGGGTTTAAATAACTTGCCCAAGGTCACAGAGCTTGCAGTGGAGAAGCTGGAATTTGAGTCCAGGCATGTTGGACCCCTGGAATCTCTGAAAGTGAATTCCACAAAAGCTGTGGTAAAGTTGGAACATTTGAAATTACTGCCTTAAAGACCTGGAAAGGGCCTTTGGGTTTATGGGTCCATTTGACCCATTTTACAAGTGAGGGAATGGAATCTTATTATCCTGCCCTAGTCTAGGGCATTTTGTGGAATCACTCTATTCTCCAGTGGGGGGGCACCAGTGAGTAGCTAAAGCTGTGTAAAATTCACCTGAGCCTGTTAGCACCATGAAGACAGCAACATACCTGGTTTCTAGGGGGAGCCGCCAATCTCTTGAAGGAGGAGACCTGAGCCCAACTTATGTAGCCAAAAAAGATCAGGCTATTGGTAAATTCTGGGTCTCATTGGTAACTTCAAGCAGAGCCTGTGTTCTTCTGTCTTCTTTCTAAATTTAGAAGGTGACAGATCCTCTAGATTGTCCCACCTGTAGTCGTTAGCATACATTATCATCTATCTTCAGCTCTAGATAAAGCCATACCTCTAGTCTGGTGGTTCTTTTCCCCACTCATTTTAAACGTTTTTACAAGTAGGCTTAAGTTAATTTATTGATATTCTAACATAGGTTAGCACCCAGATAATCCCTGTTGAGGAGTTTGTTTAGGGTGGCAATGTGCCCAGCCTCTGAAGAAAAATTGCTTTTTTTTTTTTTTTTTTGCTAATGCTCACTTTCCCCCAAAACCTTGCAATTAGATGGTAGTGGTGGTGGTCATGTGACACAGTTCTGGCCAATGAGATATAAGAGTCAGGCATAAGAAAGGTGCTCATTGGTATTAAATCTCCCACCCTGTGAATGTGGATATGGTGCCTGGAACAGAGACAGCCATCTTGTAACAGGAAATGACAGCAAATCTTCAAACAGCCTGAGCAGAAAGATAGGTCCTTGATGACTTTGTTATCAACTCTGAATTCCCAACCTTCAAGTTTTTTTATGTAAGATAATTAAACATCTTTATTGTTTAAGACATTGTTACTCAGGTATCAGAGTATTGATAGATTAAAAACATCCCTCCCAAGCTTTTTATTTATTTCAAGACTCACTCATTGTTCAGTGAATTGCAGACTTCACTTAATAGATCTGAGAGATTTATTTATATCATTACATACAGTCAGTCTAATTCTTTTCTTTTTATAGCCATATAGTATTCCATTACAATAGATGCACCACGATTTATTACCTACTTCCCTCTTGGTTGAAATTTAGATTGCTTCTAGTTTTTGCTACTTCAAACAGAGCTGCCATGAGCATTTTGAACATGTATATATCAGTGTATCTGGAGGTTAAATTGCTAACTGTGGAGTTGCTGGATCAAATGCTGTAGCATTGTAAAACTTGGTGATATTGTCAGATTGTTCTCCAGGAGGATTCCATCAATATGCACACCAATTGTGCACACACATGTCTGTTTCCCTGGACTCTCATTGCAACAGCTCCTATTAAATGTTTACATTCCTGACAGCACAATCAGTTTTAAAAAGGCACCTTATCTTCTTATTTTAATTTGCATGGACTTATTTATGGTTAAGGTGGAGAATTTTTTATTATGTATGTTGGATATTTGCATTTCTTCTTTTGTAATCTGTTCTTAACCTCTTTTCACTTTTATTTTCTATAGCATTGTTAAGGTCCTTTCTGCTTTGTACAGATTGTGTGTATGTTTGTGTTGTGTGTGTGTGTTTGTGTGTGTATTTGGAGAATTAACCCTTTGACTTACATGTTGCAAATTTTCCCTCCCCTCTCCAGCTTTTTTTTTCAGTTGGGATCTCACTCTGTCTCTGCCAAGATCGAGCTGTGGCATGATCACAGCTCACCATAGCCTCGAACTACTGGGCTCAGGTGATCCTTCCACCTCAGACTCCCGAGTAGCTGGGACTACAGGCACATGTCACCATGCCAGGGTAATTGGTTTATTTTTTGGAGAGACAAGACTAGACTCAAGCAATTCTGCTGCCTTGGTCCCCCAATGTGCTAGGATTACAGATGTGAGCCACCACACGTCTTGGCTTTCTTAATAATAATGCCAAGCCATTTTCATCCCTCAAAAGACTTAATTTGGCTGGGCTCGGTGGCTCAGCCTGTAATCCCATGCTTTGGGAGGCCGAGGTGAGTGGATTGCTTGAACCCGCGGGTTCGAGACCCGCCTGGGCAACTTAGCGAGACCTCATCTCTACAATAAATCAAAAAATTAGCCGGGCATGGTAGCGCGTGCCTGTAGTTCCAGCTACTTGGAAGGTTGAGGCGGAAGGATCGCCGGAGCCCAGCAGGTCGAGGCTGTGGTGGCCGGGAGCAGCCACTGCACTCCAGTCTGGGCGACTGAGTGAGACTCCAACTGAAAAAAAAAACAAAAAACAGAACTTAATTTGTATGTGGTTGTATGTATCAATCATTTCCTTTATGGCTTCTGGGTTTTTGTCTTATTTAGAAAGAACTTGCATTCTAGAATGATAAATAGATTTATTAATTCATTCCTTCTTATACTTTTATGGTTCCTTTTTTACTCTTAAATATTCGCCTCTAATGGATATGTGAGGAATAAGATAAGGATTTGCTTTATGTTTTTCTGAATAGGCTTATGTGTTGCTGGTTCTGAGGAACCAGACTTGAACTTGGAGGGCCTGGATAAGTCATGATTATCTTCCTATTCCTGTTAGACCCAGCAGTCTTCAGAGGTTTGAAGACACCAAGAAATCTTGTAACCCAGGAGAATGACACACTGTGGGAGGTTTCCAGGGCAGCAGGGCAGGAGAGGAAATTGGTGAGTGGTGGGTCTGACCTGAATCCACGACCTTCAGGATGATGACCCTTTGAAGCATCTGCTCTGAGAACTGCCCAGTGGGGCCCAGATTTGAGGGACGCTGAGGATTTCTTTCTCACCAAAGGCTGTCCAGAACTGCCAGTGAGGAAACATCAGACAACTTTTCAGGGACTCTTCTAAGTTCTCTCTGACAGTTTCAGACATGGCCTTCTTTCCCCAGGTGGCTACCAGCAACTCCAACTTCTTCAACTGTATCCTGGCCTGGCTTCTTCCCATCATCCTATCTCCCAGTCAGTGACTTCCCTGCCCTGGGCCTTCCCAATTCTTCATGCTGGGCTCATTCTACCCTCAGAGACTTCCCACTAAAAATTCCAAGATAGAAATTTTCCTCCCTGATCAGGAGCAGGTTGGCGGGAGATACCAGAGCTCTTGGCACAAAGGAAATTTGGGTTATTCATGGATTTATATGGCAAATGGTTTCACAATTCCCAAAAGTGTAGATTTTGCACATGGATTAGCTTTAAAAACATCTTTAAGATTCTCTGATGGCTGGTCATGGTGGCTCTTGCCTGTAATCCCAGCACTTCGGGAGGCCGAGGTAGGAGGATTGCTTGAGTCCAGGAGTTCAAGGCTGCAGTGATCCATGATTGAGCCACTGCACTCCAGCATGAGCAACAGAGTGAGATCCAGATGTAAAAAAAACCCCCAAAATTATTTGAGGGTAACAAAAAGGAATAATAATGTTAGCATTGGCAAAGATTTGGAGCAACCAGACTTCTCATTCATTGCTCGTGGAGATGTACAACTACATTAGAAAATTACAAAGGAAAACTGTTTGGCTATATCTACTAAAGCCAAACAGACCCATACCTTATGATGCAGCAATTTCACTACTGAATATTTACATCTGGGAAATGAGTACATGTGTCCATTAAAAAACATGTGCTAGAGGTGTTGATAGCAGCAATATTTTTAATAGTCCCAAACTGGAAGTAATTCAAATGTCCATTAACAAGATAATAAATAAATAAATTGTGGTAGAATCACATAGTGGAATACAATTCAGCAATAAAAACATAGCAAACTGGTATTGTATATATTATGGACTGAATTGTGTCCCCCTTCAGATTTATTGAAGTCCTAACCCCTAATACCTTACCTGAGAAGGACATAGGGTCTTTAAAGAGGTGATCAAGTTAAAATGAGGTAGTTAGTGTGGGTCTTAATTCAATATGACTGGTGTTCTTATAAGAAGAGGAGATTAGGGCACAAAGAGAAGACCATGTGAAAATATAGGGAGAAGATGGTCATCTACAAGCCAAGGAAAGAGGCCTTGGAAGAAATAAACCCTGCCAAACCCTTGATGTTAGACTTCATGTTAATAAGATGTAACAACAGAGATGAATCCCATAGACATTATGTTGAGTGAAAGGCCCTAGATGTAAAATCGTACATACTGCATGATTCCATTTATATACATTTTAAGAGCCAGCAAATTAATTTGTTTAGCTTTGAGGGGTGAGTATTAACTGGGAAGGGGCGTGAAGGAGTCTTCTGGGATACTGGAAATGTTTTATACCTTGATTTGAGTGGTAGTTACATGGTTATATAAGTATAAAAAAATTCGCCAAGTTGTATACACTAAGATTCTTAAGATTTGTGCACTTCATTGTTTGTAAGTTATACCTAATAAAAGAGTAACAAAAACAGTTCTTGAGAAGACACATGAGCATTTTGGGGTCGGAGTCACCTCCGTGTGCCTCCCTCCATCCGCCTTTACAAACAAAGTGATGGGAATCGAGGCCAAGTGAGTACTGTTCAAGTCAGCTCCTTTTGAATCTGAGACAAAAATAACCACGTCTCAAGTATGTTCTTTCCTTTTTTTCCAAATGGGAAAGGCACAGACTTTTTTTTCACATTCCCAGCCAGAGGGAATCTTTCTCAAACTTTCCACAGAGATTCTCCTTTGAGCAGACACCAAACATGGACATTTTCCACCAGGGAAAAACATGCTGCAGAGTTTCAGGCTTTTAAAGAGAGAGTTGGGAAGGAAATGATGGTAGTCACCCTCCCCCACTGGCCTCTCCCTAGGCCTCGAGGAGACATGCCGGATTGGCTGTGCATTGTCACCAGGAGGGCACTGATCAAAGGGACTGTGCTGGCAATTTTGCAGGACCAGGGTGGGAGAGAGGACTGAGTCAGACAGTGGCCAGGCTCCAGCCTGCTCTGATCACCGGGCCTTTCTCGCTTTGTAGAAATGAAGGTTTAGATTCCTCACCCCCTACACAAGTGGAAGGAAGTCACAAATATTAAGAAATAGAACACAGTGGAATATCTAAAATGTGGACAGTGGATGGAACATCCCATCCCGCCTGGCTCTGTCAGATGTGGAGAAGATTCTGGTTTTCTGGCTGTACCTCCTCTCCCCTCTTCTACTTTTTCTTCTTGTCTAGCTACTTCAGTTTTTGTCCTCACTGCTTTAAGTATTCAGCAGTGGGGACAAGTCTTTAGGAATCACCTGTATTGGGAAGGCACTGTGACAACTTTGCCAGGATGTTAATTTTTAGGTGAGGGCACCAAGGTTGGGGATGTGAAATGACTTGCCTAAGACTGCACACCTAAGAGGCGCCGGAGCCAGGATTTGAACTCAAGATGGTTGGACCCGGTGCTGGGTTTGGTCCAGTGGGCTCAGCTGCTTCGGTCTCCTTTCCTTGAGAAGGATACTGCTGGACTTTTATCTTGACTCTCAAGATAAACAACATTGTAATGAAATATTTTAGACAATGAAAATGCATACAAAAATCCATGATGAATAAAATAGAAACTATTTAAATAAAGACAGTGTTATCATGACTGGTTTTTCCTTTTGCTTCAGGCCCTAATATGGCCCCACTATTTCGATTTATTCTTGGGTTCCTTACCTCCGTGTCTTTCCCCACAATATGCCATGGTGCTTTCAAAGCCCACTCTTGGGTCTGTTGTCCTCCTCCGCTCTCACCTTTTGTGCTTAGAATGCTCACATGGATAATATTTTATGCCCTCAACTTTTATCTCAATGTGGGTGACTACAAACTCTCCATGTCCAGCTCTGGACATACCACTTTCCTAGGACTCATGTCTTGCATTTTAACTGAGCTGTTGGAACTCTCCCCCTGAACACTGCTGACCTCCCAAAGACAACTTGTCCTTAACTGAACTTTCCCTCCCCCAACCCCCAGTCTATCTTCAGGTCTCCTTTTGACTGTCCTGTCTGTTTTTGTCAGCAGCAGCCTTCTGGTCACCTGGCTCCTTTCTCATTTTCATTTTCCCTATCCAGCCTGTTATCAAGCCTTGTTAATGTTTGTTCTCAAAAATCTCCTACAGCTGCCTTTTCCCTCCAATAATCAGGACAGGCCATACCCTGGACAGGTCACTTCCAGAGAAAGGACACAGATACAATGCTTTGTGAGAAGACCGCAGCTAGAGTAGGGGGTGTGGGAAGGAAGGAATGAATTTGCTCAGAGCTGTGTAGACAGGGCAAGTGGAAGTCAGAGGCAGAATTAAGTTCCATGTTATGAAATGTCTTATCACTCAATTTTTTAATTCTGTAAGTAAATGTTGAAAACCTACTATATTCTAGTCCCTTACCGGGTGCTAGGAAGACAAAGATTGAATATCAGTTTAGTGTTTGAGAAGCTCCCAGTCAGGTGGGAGAGACAGACCCCAGGAGCATGTCATTTTGGAGCATCCAACTGTGCCTGAAAAGATGGCTGGGAAAGTTTTCCAGGAAAGATGACATTGAGCCAAACTTCCATGTTGAGTGGTATGAGGGAGATGACAGATGTCATTAGTGATGATGACGATGTCGGTCATCATGAAAAGGAAGAAGATAAAACTCACAGAGGTGATCATGATGAACAGGGAGACTCCCAACAGGATAGCAGTAGAGGGCTGAGGAAGGCATCTCACCTTGGTGACTCTGATGGTAGTAGAGGCCAGGGAGTGATGTCGGTCAACCTGAACCAGTTCACAGAGCTCAGGCCCCCTTTCATAGTCATGGCTTATGACTCAAAGTGTAGCTTATCTGTGACCTTTTCTTCTTGAATAAAGAAGCAATCAGAACCCAGACATTTGCTTGGCTTGCAAACAGAATATGAAGATGGCAATTTTTTCTGGTTGTGTACTTAGAGGCATTTGCTTGCTCTGGGTTCATAAAGAAATATTCTTGCAACTGACTCTGACTTGATTTTAATCTGAATAAAACTCACTAATAACTGAGGCTGGGGAATTTTTACACTAACTACCAGTAAATCCACTGGCACGGATATTCGACATCTGGTCTCCTCCCTGCCTCCTCACTGTAGAGTTTTCTGATTCAGCATTCATAGCCTGATGGGCTTGGGTCCCCAGGAAGCATCTATGCTGTGTCCAGAGAGTTTGTGGAAGATGAAAAAGGGAGCCACGCTTCCTACACTGTTCCAGTTCTACAATCTCTGGCCCTGCTAACTCCTAACTTTAGAGGGGCCTCTTCATCCCCAAATATCTCCATTTGCTCGTCACATGCATGAAGTCTGTAATTAACATGTTGTTTCATTGGTTGAGGGTCTTGCATTTCCAGGCGCTGATGGAAGGAAAGACATTATCACTCCCTAACAGAGTGTAATAGAGTTTACTGCTCATTACCTCCTGGACCACTGTATTTTTTTATTATAAAGATGTGGGGTACAATTCAGGGTTAGGTATACAAACGTTGATTATGCAGGTACCCTTGTTGATGAGGTATACCCCTCCCTCCCCTCACTGCCAAGTTTCCCTCAACTGCCAATCCCACTCCCTCTCCCCTGACAGTTTCCCACTACTGCCAATCCCTTTCTTAAAGTATTATAATTGTTCAAGGTCCGCTTATGAGTAAAAACATATGGTACT
Organism: Tarsius wallacei; assembly: GCA_963574415.1. Lineage (NCBI taxonomy): Eukaryota > Metazoa > Chordata > Mammalia > Primates > Tarsiidae > Tarsius > Tarsius wallacei. The sequence continues at coordinate 2,995 of CAUYQG010064223.1, read as the reverse complement.
CTGTTCTTTGTTTCTGTGATAGATCACTGAGTATGATCGACTCCAAATCCATCCAAGTTGCTTTGAAGTCCATATGTTTTTCTTTCTTTATGGTTGCATAATATTCCATTGTGTATATGTACCACATTTTCTTTATCCAGTCCAGCTTCGATGGGCAACATGATTGGTTCCGTGTTTTTGCTATTGTGAATAGAGCTACAACAAATATACGTGTGCAGGTATATTTTTTGTAGAATGATTTGAGTTCCTCCGGGTATATTCCCAATAGGGGAATTGCTGGGTCATATGGAAGGTCAATTTCTAGTTCTTTCCGAAATCGCCACACTGTCTTTCAGAGAGGTTGCACTAGTCTGCATTCCCACCAACAGTGTAGAAGCGTTCCTTTTTCTCTGCATTCTCGCCAGTACTGTTGTTGTTTGTTTTATTAATGATGGACATTCTTACTGGGGTGAGGTGATACCTCAATGTGGTCTTGATTTGCATTTTTCTGATGATGAGTGAGGCTGAGCACTTTTTCATGTGTCTGTTGGCTGCCCGTGTATCTTCTTCTGAGAAGTGTCTATTCATGTCTTTTGTCCACTTTTTAAAGGGGCTGTTTGTTTTTTTCTTTTGGCGAGTTTGAGTTCCTTGTAGATCTTAGATGTTAGACCTTTGTCAGATATACAGTTGGCAAATATTTTTTTTCCATTCTGTGGGTTGTCTCCCTGCTCTCTGGATGGTTTCTTTTGCCTTGCAGAAGCTCGTTAGTTTGATGAGGTCCCACTTGTCTAACTTATTTCTTAAGGTATTGGCCTTTAGGGATCTGAATAGGAATTGGTTGCCAGTTCCAATTTCCATAAGAGTGTCTCCTGCATTTTCTAAGATTCTTATAGTTTGAGGTTTTACATTTAGGTCTTTGATCCATTTAGAGTTAATTTTAGTGTATGGTGATAGATAGGGGTCCTGTTTCAGTTTTCTGCATGTGGTCAGCCAGTTTTCCCAGCACTATTTACTGAATAGGTTCTCCTCTCCCCAGTGGTTGTTGTTGGAGGCTTTGCCAAAGATGAGTTGGTTGAGAAATTGAGTCTTTGCTTCCAGAATCTCTATCCTGTTCCATTAGTCTATGTGCCTGTTCTTGTACCAATACCAGGCTGTTTTGATGACTGTAGCCTTTTCCATATGAATATCCGTATTGTCATTTCCAGGTCTGAGAAGAATGATGTTGTTAGCTTAATGGGTATTGCGTTGAATCTGTAGATTATCTTTGGTAGGATGGACATTTTAACAATGTTGATTCTTCCTATCCATGAGCATGGAATATTTTTCCATTTGTGCCTTCTTGGATTTCTTTGAGCAGTGTTTTGTAGTTCTCATTGTAAGGGTCTTTCACTTCTCTGGTTAGGAAGATGCCAAGGTATTTCATTTTTTGTGTGGCTATTGTGAATTGGATTGTGCTTTTAATTTGAGTCTCTGCCTGTTTGTTGTTGGTGTATAGAAATGCAGCTGTCTTTTGCACATTTATTTTAGACCCTGAGACTTGGCCAAAGTTTTTATCAGTATAAGCAGGTTTTTGACAGATTCTCTTGGATTTTCAAGGTATAGGATCATACCATAAGCAAAGAGGGATACCTTGACTTCCTGTTTTCCTATTTGGATACCCCTGGTTTCCTTCTCTTGTCTAATTTCTCGAGCTAGGACTTCCAACACAATGTTGAACAAGAGGGTGGGAGTGGGCAGCCTTGTCTTGTTCCAGTTTTCAGGGGAAATATTTCCAGTTTCTGTCCACTTAGCAATATGTTAGCTGTGGGTTTATCACAGATAGCCCTTACTATTTTGAGGTATGTTCCTTCTATACCTAGGTGTTTGAGGGTTTTTATCAAGAAGGGATGCCGGATTTTATCAAAAGCTTTTTCTGTATCTAATGAGATAATCATGTGGTTCTTGTTTTTACTCTGTTGATGTATTTAATGACATTTATGGTCTTGTGACTGTTAAACCAGTCCTGCATCCTGGGATGAAACCTACTTGGTCATGGCAGATGATTTTTGAGATGTGTTTTTGGATCTCATTTGCTAGAATCTTGTTGAGGATTTTTGCATCTATGTTCATGAGGGTTATTGGCCTGTAGTTCTCTCTCTCTTTTTTTTTTTTTTTTTGTTGGATCTTTACCCGGTTTGGGTATCAGTGTGATGTTAGCTTTGTATAATGATTTGGCAAGAATTCCATCTTTCTCAATTGCCTGGAATACTTTCAATAGGATTGGTATCAGCTCCTCCTTGTATGTTTTGTAGCATTCTGCTGGAAAACCATCTGGTCCAGGGCTTTTTTTTGTGTGGATATTTTTCTTATGACAGAGTCCATTTCCTGGGTTGTAATTGGTCTATTAGTGTTTCAATGTCTTCTTGTTTCAACCTGGGTAGGTTGTGTGATGTCAAAAAGTCCTCCATTTCATTTAGGTTATCAAGTTTGTTTCCACACAGGTGTACATAGTAATCTCTGATCATCTTTTGTATTTTTTCGGGTCAGTTATGATTTGATCTTTTGTATTTTTGATTGTGTTTATTTGGGCTTTTTCTTGGTCATTCTGGCTAGAATGTCCATCAATCTTGTTAATTATTTCAAAGAAACAGCCTTTTGTTTTGTTGATGTTTTCTGTGATATTTTTGTCTTCTATGTCCTGTATTTGGGCTCTTATTTTGTGATTTGGATTCTTCTGCTAAAGTTGGGGTTTTGGTGGTCTTCTCTTTCTAACTCCCTTAGGTGATTTGTTAGGCTCTCCACTTGTGATCGTTCCATTTTCTTGATGTGTGCTCGTAGAGATATAAATTCCCTTCTTAGAATTGCTTTCATGGCATCCCAGAAGTTTTGGTAAGATGTTTCTTCATTTTCATTTGTTTCCAGGAATCTTTTAATTTCTGCTTTGATTTCAGTGTTGACCCAGTAGTTGTTCAGCATCATGCTGTTTAGTGTTCATGTCCTTGTGGGCTTTGGGAAATGTTGTTGATGTTGATATTTA
>CAUYQG010064222.1:0-46031 GCA_963574415.1 Tarsius wallacei | reverse complement strand
CTTATGAACATAGATACAAAAATCCTCAACAAGATTCTAGCAAATCAGATCCAAAAAACATCTCAAAAATCATCCATCATGACCAAGTAGGCTTCATCCTCAGGATGGAGGGCTGGTTCAACATTCACAAAACCATAAAAGTAATTAAATACATCAACAGATGTAAAAACAAGAACATGATTATATCATTAGATGCAGAAAATGCTTTTGATAAAATCCAGCATCCTTTCTTGATAAAAACCCTCAAACACCTGGGTATAGGGGGAACATACCTCAAAATAGTAAGTGCCATCTACAATAAACCCACAGCTAACATATTGCTAAATGGACAGACTGGAAACATTTCCCCTAAAAACTGGAACAAAACAAGGCTGTCCACTCTCACCCCTCTTGTTCAACATTGTGTTGGAAGACAGCTTGGGCAATTAGACAAGAGAATCAATTCCACAGTGTCCAAATAGGAAAAGAGGAAGTCAAGTTATCCCTCTTTGCTGATTATTTGATCCTATCCCTTGAAAATCTAAAAGAATCTGTCAAAAACTTGCTTGCACTGATAAAGGACTTTGGCAAAGTCTCAGGGTACAAAATAAATGCAAAAGACAGCTGCATTCCTATAAACCAATGAAAGCAGGCAGAGATCTATATTAAAACACAATCTTATTCACAATAGCCACACAAAAAAATGATACCCCGGCATCTTCCTAAGCAGAGAAGTGAAAGACCTTTACAATGAGAACTACAAAACACTGCTCAAAGAAATTTAAGAAGACACAAACAAATGGAAAAATATTCCATGCTCATGGATAGGAAGAATCAACATGGTTAAAATGTCCATCCTACCAAAGACAATATGCAGTTTCAATGCACTACCCATTAAGTTACCAGCATAATTCTCTCAGACTTGGAAATGACAGTGCAGAAATTCATATGGAAACATAAATGACCAGGGACAGCCAAAATAATCCCTAGTAAAAGAAACAAAGAAGGAAATATTACACTTCCAAACTTCAAACTTTACTATAATGCTACAGTAATCAAAACAACTTGGTATTGGTAGAAGAACACACACATAGATCAGTGGAACAGCATAGAGATGCCAGAAGCAAAGCCTCAATTCCTTAACCAACTCATCTTTGACAAAGCCTCCAACAACAACTACTGGGGAGAGGAGAACCTATTCAGTAAATGGTGCTGGGAAAACTGGCTGAACACATGCAGATGACTGAAACAGGACCCCTACCTATCACCATACACAAAAGCTAACTCCAAATGGATCAAAGTTCTAAACATAAGACCTCAGACTATAAGAATCTTAGAAAATGCAGGAGACACCCTTATGGAAATTGGAATTGGCAACCAATTCCTATTCAGAACCCTAAGTGCCCATACCTTATGAAATAGGCTAGACAAGTGGGACCTCATCAAACTGACAAGCTTCTGCAAAGCAAAAGAAACCACCAAAAGAGCAGACAGATAGACTGCAGAATGGGAAAAAATATTTGCCAACTCTGTATCTGACATCTAGAATCAGATGTTAAGACCTAACATCCAGACTCTACAAGGAACTCAAATGCGCCAAAAGGAAAAAAAACAAACAGCCCCATTAAAAAGTGGGCAAAAGACACAAATAGTCACTTCTCAAAAGAAGATATATGGGCAGCCTACAGACACATGATAAAATCCTCAGCCTCTATCATCATCAGAGAAATGTAAATCAAAACCACATTAGATATCACCTAACCCCAGTAAGAATGACCATCATTAATAAAACAAACAGCAACTGATGCTGGCAAGGATACAGAAAAAAAGGAACACTTCTACACTGCTGGTGGGAATGCAAACTAGTGCAACCTCTTTGTAAGACAGTGTGGAGGTTTCTAAAAGAACTAGAAATTGACCTTTCATATGACCCAGCAATTCCCTTATTGGGAATATTCCCGGAGGAACTCAAATCATTCTACAAAAACGATACCCACACACGTATGTTTGTTGCAGCTCTATTCAAAATAGCAAAAACATAGAACCAACCACGCTGACAATTAAAAGGACTTAGGATGTTAAATATGACCCTAGTTTTGTTTGTAAAAGAACATGGTTCAATAAACATCATTATATTCATTTAAAAAGATAGAGAACTGGAGTACTGTATGCCAATTAACATTGTTGTCTTCTAGGGGTAGATATATGTAGGACTTTCACATTCTGTGTTCCAAATTTTGTGGCTACTCTAGATCTTTGGCATTAGTCTGAGTGATCAAAGTAATAAAATTGACATATAAATTAAATGACCAAAATTCTTCTGCATAATGAGATAGAATTTATGATATTACGTTTAAGAACTAAATGATATTTGTCAAAATGTATCCTATATTAAACTACAAAAAATATTTCAATTAATACACAAAATCAGAAATATCACAGAGCACTTTTCCTGAATACTATGTATATTTAAAATAATATAACACGATATCTATAAGCAAACTAGCAAAATCTCAGACAATTGGAAATAAATTTGTAGTCTCCTGGTTTCAGATTATTTAGGAAGCAGGTCAGAAATACACCAAATCACTGTTCACAAAATATTGATAATAAGTATGCATTGCAAACATTCTTGGTGGATATAATAAAAACGTTAAATAGAATGACAAATGATAAAAAGTTTAATCTTTATATACCTGTGGTATATAAAGAGTTCATTCAAATTTACATGAACATCAGGACAGCAATAAAAAAATGGGATAACAACATAAAAAAACACAAATGAGAAATAAATCCAGCATAAAATGTATTACATTTATAAACCAAACACAAGAAGAAATAATAATCAGATATAATTTTACTTTAATAAATTAACATAAAAAATGCAATGCTGATGATATTACTAAAGGCTGCCACACTCATAAAACTGGTTACGATATAACTTGGGATACATGTTACGATTCACTAATCTTACTCTTGGGAATATGTTTTCAAATACCAGTTTAGTTTATTTAAAGCTGTAGCTTAAAGTTATTTATTGAAGCTTTATTAATAACTGCAAAAATTGGAAAGAACACAAATTCCCTATAATATAAAACTCATTAAGTTAATTAGGGCTTATCAGTTCAATGCATTTTGAAACAGACATGACAAAAATAATTATACTCTCTATTTGGTAACATGAATTATTCTTACTAAGTTATATTAAATTTAAACATACAAAATATATTTTACATGAAATTTTATTTTAGCATATTTTTAAATGTTATATGGGCATCAAGTTAGACAGGATGAACAGAGAATAGTGTCTGAAAGTGTATATAGATTCTTAATAAGGCTACCTTTTTGGTATGCCATTGCATGGACTTTTTACTTTTCACCATGTACAAGTATTTTTTAAATTTTCTTTTGTCATAAGTAGGCATCTCTCCTATAATAACTATATACATATATGAATAAATATGTGTATATATGCATATATACTCTAATCCCCAACTTACAACAGTTCGATTTAAAATTTTTGGACTTCATGAACTTTTTTTTTTTTTAGTTAGAGTTTCACTCTGTCGCCCAGGGTGGAGTGCAGTGGCACGCTCACGGTCACCCCAGCATTGACCTGCTTCACTCTGGCAATCCTTCCTCCTCAGCTTTCCAAGTAGCCAGAACTACAGGCATGCCCTACCACGCCCAGCCAATTTTTTTATTTATTGTAGAGATGAGGTTTCACCAAGTTGCCCAGGCTGTTCTCAAACCCTTGGACTCGGGCAATCCTCCCACCTCGGCCTCCCAAAGTGCTGGGATTACAGACTTGAACCACCGTGCCCGGTTATGATTTTTTTTTTTAAAGGATGTAATCTCATTTTAAGTCAAGGAGCATTTAGACTTAAAATGGTTCCATTGTTAATTTTTTGACTTTACAGTGGGTTTCATTGGAGTAATAAATGCATTTTGATGTCCAATATTTTTGACTTATGATGGATTTATCAAGAGGTAACCCTATCTAAGTTGAGGGGCGTCAGTAATATGTATATGTACATATATGTACATATTACACGTGTGTATATGTATATACTCGTATATTCATTTTATTTTTATTTTTCAAGTGCTTGATGCTCTGTTCAGTAACAGGTATATAGAAACAGTTACATTTATTGCCTTCAGAAGCTCTCAGTCTACATACAGTGGACCAGGTGGCCTGTAAACAGATTATCGTAAGACAGCATGAGAAAGTTAGTTATGGTGACAGAGTAAAAGTGCAAAAAATGCGCAGTCCACTGACTGACTATAATATTATAGTCAGTTTTTTTAATGTCCTTTTGTTATACTATTATTTTGTAAAAAATAACCAACTAAATATTTCTAAATTGTAACTTTACTTTCATTATAAATTCTACATTCTCAAACATCTTAAGTGTCTGCACTACCAGTTCACAGATCTCCAATCTCACTCCTTGTTTTCTCCTTCTCTAAACCATTATTGTAGCCAATATGCTCTCCTTAGTTATCTCAAAAAATAGAATCTGTGAATTATTTTCTCCACAACTTTGCTTATGTTTTTGTCCTAAACTATAGGTCTATAAACTAGGTCCATGGCCAAATTTAGCCTACTGCCTGTTTTTGTAAATAAAATGTACAGTTTAATCAACTCATTCATTTATGTATGGTCTACAGCTGTTTTGAACAACAAAAGCAAAGATGAGAAGCTGTGACTGAGATCATCTGGCCCGCACAGTCAGAAGTATTTATCTGACATTTTATGGGAAAAATCTGTCAATCCTTGTACTAGACTATTGTTCAAGGCTGTAATATTCTCTTTGGTTACCGAAATACATATCTTCCTTCACAAGTGGCTCGACGTCACTTGCCATTAGGGACCTGGAAATTAAAACAACGTTGAAATAGTTCTTCATATCTATAAAAACATCTACCATCTAAAAACATTGAAACAAATATTTGTTAGGATTCAAAGCAGTGGAAACTCTCATTTATTGCTGGTAGGGATACAAAATGGCATGACTTTAGAAAATGGTTTGATAGTTACTTACAAAGCTGAACAGTCTTGCTATACAGTCTCACAGGTATGCTCCCAAATTATTTAAAAATTTATGTCCACACAAAAACCTGCACATGAATGTACACAGTAACTTTATTATAATTTCCAAATACTGGAAGCAGCCAAGCTGTTCTACAATAATAGATGAATAGTTAAATAAACTATAGTGTATCTATGTAATGTTTTGTTATTCAACTATAAAAACAAATGTACTATCAAGACAAGAAAAAGATGTAGAGGAATCTTAAATGCATATTACCAGGAAAATAAACCAGTCTGGAAAAGCTACATACTATGATTCCAATTACATAACATTCTAGAATAGCATAACTGGAAAAAATAAACTTATCATTGGTTTCCAGGAGTTCAGGGGGCAGGGATTAGCATAGGTAAAGCATGTAGGCTTTATTAGGGTAGTAAAATTGTTGTATATGACAATCTGATGGTGAATATAGGACATTGGGCATTTGTTAAAATTTATAGAATTTACATGCACAAAGAGTTAACCTTAATGTATGCCAGTACTTAAGAAATTATTTAAGGAATTGAGGGAATTCCAAAATAGAATGATAAAAGAATCTGACTGTATTGCAAATGTGTAAAATAACCTCACAAAATGGAGTAGGAGAATGGAGCTACCTAAGTAACTTTGGTGATAAATGGAGAGTATTAGACTAAATGGAGAGGATTTGACAAAAAGCAAAAAAAAAAAATGTTCTTCAAAATTGTACTTTAGTTGATAAAATTATTTTCCATGGGCATAGAAATTCACAGTTCTGAAACCACTATATTCTATGTAAACATAAATTGAACAATTAAAGGAATGGAAGAGGGTAGTAGGAATCAGATTTCTAAATGTTGGAGTGGGAGATAATAGATAAGAAAGAGAAGAAAGCATGATCCATGTAATAACTGATTAGAGTTGGAGTAGGAGTATTAACTCATACTTAGGTTAATATAAAGACAGATAGTTACATAAAAACATGTATAGACATGTATATGTATGGTTTACTAGACATATGTCTCCTTGCTTTGTTAGTTGAGGGGCCTAAAAATAACGATACCCTCATGGCAATAAGCATATGTAGCGCCCAGACTTTAGATTTCAATTAAAGAAATTGTACTCTTTAGAGAAATGATGATAATTGGACCAGAGCAAAAAGTATTTGATACAAGCCTGGAGCATTCTGTAATTCTAGAAAGTAAGAAAGTATTCAAAACTGAAAAATAAATCCCACATTATGAGGACATATAAAGGGTATAGAAATCATTTGAAAGAGCTCCCAAGAGCTAAGCTCAAAAATCTTGAAAAACAAAGTAAACTAAGTAGTATTAGATTATAACCCAACACATGAAGTAAATATTCATGTGTCTATAATAATTTAAACAATTTAGCAATGAATAAATGAGGGAAAATAGACAAACACTTCTAAAAATTTATGTAATCTGCCTTTAAGAAATTAGAATATAGCTTCCTATTCCCAAAATGGGGACTATTCTTGGAGACTTCCTTCCAGAGAGTAAAGTAGGGAAAGGGACAAAAACAAGAGTGAATTTACAGTGGAGAAACCTTGCAAATACTACCCTAATCCAGGTAATCAAGATTATGATGGTAGGCAGAATAATGACCTCAAAAATTTGCATTTTAGTCTCTGCAACATGTATGTTTGTTACATGACAAAAGAGAATTAAGGTTGAGATGGAAGTGAGATTGTTAATAAGTTGAACTTAATGTGGGGAGACCATCCTTTATTATTTAGATGGGACCAATGTAATCATAAGGGTCCTTAAAAATGAAAGAAACAGAACAGAAAAATCAAAAGAAGATGTAACTATGGAAGAAAGAAACAGAGAGAGGCAACACTGCTAACTTTGATGGTGGAAAAAGGAATCAGGAGTCGGGGGAAGAGGCAGCCCCCGAAGCTGTAAAAGCAAAGAAATGGATGCAATTGTAGAGCTTCTGAAAACGAGCACAGCTCTGCTGACATCTGAGTGTTACCCTAGTGAGATTCATGTTGAACCTGTAACCTATAGAAATGTAAGATTGTTGTTTAAGCTGCTAAATTTGTGTTAACTTACTATAGCAGTCGTAGAAAATAAATACAGGTCATCAACAGTAAGAAGTCATATTGATAGTATGCACCCTTGACATTCTGTGATGAAAATGTCCCCTTACTTTCATGATCTTCTCCTCAAAAACATTATCTCAGTCTAATCATAAGAAAATCATCAGGCAAATCTTAATAGAGGAACATTATAAAAATACCTGACTAGCAGTTTTCAAAACTCTAAAGGTCATCAAAAGTAAAGGAGGTTCTATTTTGTACCTTAAATAAAGAATCGTTATCGTCTTATCTATACAAAAATAGTAATGGAAAAATCAATGCATATATGGTGAGTGTTGATTCCGTGCCATGCACAATGCCAAAAACCTTAAGTATTATGTCATTTAATCATTTCTACAACTCTATGATAGAAGTGTTATTATTGATCACTTTGTAGCTGATAAAGCCAAGACTTATGGTGATTAAGTAACTTACTAAAACTGCACAACTATAACAGTATGTACTGCAGAAAGGTTTGTAACTAGATGATCTAACTTTAGAATCCATGCATCTAACAAACACAATATACTTTCTACTAAAACTCTCACTATCAGAACCACTTGAACCTGAGAAACACTGAAAAAACAAAATAAAACAAAATAAAACAACAACAAAGAAAACATTAAGCCAGAGTTCTTTGGGAGGTTTTGAAGATCAAGCCATCCTATGATAATCACAAAACTCAACCTTGGGTACCACTCCAAATGTCTGCCTCCCCTGACATCTATTTTCCCTTGTGCCTTTATTCCTTTATATTTCTGTGTATCCTTTTCCTAATCCACTTATTCATTTTTTCCCTTTCCTTTTAATTCTTCTCACTCTGGCCTCTAGAGTAGTCTTTTTATAAAAAGTGAACATTCTGACCTTTTCAACTGTTTATGGTATGCTTACCACATTTTCTTTCCTTACCTGTTAATCACCCCCTTTATTCTAAGCTCCATTGAACTCAATTTATCTCATGACCAATCAGAATTGTGTTGGTGATGATAATGACAGAAGTGATTTCAGAATTTCCTTAGCACCTGTTTCCCAATGCCAGCTTACATCTTGATGTTAAGAATCCATCTCGTTTGAGACTCATTATATCCATTGATATAACCTTGTTACCTTCTTCTTAGCATTGTTACCTGCCAACCTGGTCAAATTTTAATCACTGAATGCTGCAGTGACTGACTCAGGGTGTCTTTCCATTTGTAGTCCAAACATAATTCTCAATGACTTTGACATGTGAATACATTCTAGTCTTCTTGACTTCTGTTGGAATTCCTTGATCACCTCAACTCAAGGTTCATCAAACTCTTATTTACTAAAGCCATTCACACCCGTGGTCAAATACTGAACTGCTCATTTTCCTCAACTGTTCTACATCAGATTTTAAAGTCTAATATTCTATTCCTTTAATTGTGCGATTGATTTGAAATACACCTTTGCAACACGACCGATGATTTTGTTTTTTAAAAAAAATTGCTTTATACCTGCTAGAAACAAACAAACAACAACAATATTCTAACCTTAATCATTACAATCACAACAACATTCTGTCTTCTCTATTATCTCTAGGGATCTTGGTACAGCTGAGAAAGTCACTTAATTGTATTGTCTTTGCAACTGTAAATTCATAGACCCTCAAAGCTACTTAGGAATCTTTCCATATGGCACAGTTTGGCTCCCCAGTGCTTAAGCTTAATTATATTCAAATAAAAAATTAAATTTCTACAGAGGGGCCCTGAAAGTGTTCAAAAGTTTACTGAGGCTTGCAAACAATTTTAATATAACCCTCTATTTCTATTATGTAAACAGGGCAACCACTAGCAATATTTGGAATGAATGATTCTGTCTTTATATTGTTTATATTTATATATATTATTGAGTTTCTCCATGCCAGAAAGTTTTCCAAGTACATTACATAAACCATGTTATTTTCTCATCACAAGAATCCATCAAGATATACATTATTATGATTTTCAGATGAGAAAAAGGGCTTAGAGACAAAAGCTCGGGTCACAAAGAGATTATTAGAGTCAAGCTTTGAACATAGTTGTAACACTAAACTGGTTCACTGTGTCTTGCCTCTTGTCTTAGCGTCTCAAATACGTTGTCTCATGTGTTTTCCTACTGGTCATTCCAATATAAAGAGAGACTGCATTTCACTACAAAATAGAGTGATAAGATTTGCAGGTCTGGTGAAAATCATCCTGACATTTTAAAATTTTAGCAAAATGCCAAACTTCATTTCTTGTTTCTGTGCACTCAGAAAGTTATCCACGTATTTGAGAATTGCACAGCTGAATTGGAAGAGCATAGGCTAGAAATCTGCAGTAGCCCCGGGGAAGCTCATATCCAAGAAAATCTGACAGAGGAGACAGTGACTTTTCGAGTTGAGCAGGAGTTAACTGTGGTAGCCTAGCCTTTTGGTTTCTCTTGTCTCTTTATTTGGCAATGCTGCTGTGATGGTTGAACTAGGATTATGTAAACCTCATCTGTTTAAAGTGATAGGTCATGGCATTTATGGTGTTCTTAAATAACTGAGATGCTACAGATTTGCACATATATTCTTTAAAATAAATTCTTTCAGTTTTTAATTGTATGAACTATTTCTGGGAAACATAAAACTTTCACAACATTACTGGAAAAAGCTTAAATATTTGAAAAGAACCATTTTCATTAACATTGAATTACACATATAACCAATGTTAAATGTTTTTGTACTGCACGTAGTGAGTTTTCTTCACGCCAACATCCAAAGACTTAAAGTATGTACATAATTGAGGTGAACTTGTTTCTCTCATGTTATACAAGTTTAAAAAAAGAAAAATAAAGGCTTCTAATGGTTCTGAAAAGTTAAAATACCAATTTAGAAGCAATTACTTTCTGTGTTTTTCTATGAGAATAATTTTGGCAACTTTTCTTTTTACATACTTGCTGAATATATCATGTCAATGCCCACTTCTTTTTTTATATATAAACTTTCTATTTTGAAAGCATTTTCATAGCCATAATCTCATATCCCTCACAACATGCATAACTTAATTTTCATTTGGCATTGTAATAAGAGACTATATGGTAACTTTAAATTTTTATTAACTAATATTATTGAATCACTCAAATATTTGTTCATCTTTATAAATTCAGATCTTATTGATGACCCGCACACTTTAAAAGATTATTTAAGAATATTTTAAGATTTATATGTTTAAGCATTCTACAAAGAATAATTCTTGTTCTTGTTATAAATTTTAAAATCAGTTTTCTTTGTCAGACCTGGAGTTGGCAAATACTTTTTCCCAGTCTGAACGAAGCATATTTGTACATCTAATCCTTAACTGTACCCCACAATATGATAATAAAAAATACTGAAAAAATAAATAAATAAAATCAGTTTTCTAAATTGATACACGAAATTTATTTTTGTTTGCTAACCCTGCTTTTCAAACTTTGGGGTGCACCAGAAATGTCTATATTAAAAATGTAAATGTTACCGTCTTAAGACAAACAGAGATGTAGACTGTGGCATAATATGTTAAACAGCCGGGCTCGGTGGCTCAGCCTGTAATTCCACGCCTTTGGGAGGCTGAGGTGAGTGGATTGCCTGAGCCCACGGGTTCCAGACCCGCCTGGGCAAGCGAGACCTCATCTCTACAATAAATAAAAGAATTAGCCGGGCGTGGTGGCACGTGCCTGTAGTTCCAGCTACTTGGAAGGCTGAGGCGGAAGGATCGCCGGAGCCCAGCAGGTCGAGGCTGCGGTGGCCGGGAGTGGCCACTGCACTCCAGTCTGGGCGACATAGTGAGACTCCAACTAAAAAAAAAAAAAATGTTAAACAATCTTCACAGGTAATCTGTGACACTTATAATCTGAGATCAAGTGCACTGTCAATTTTTTTTTCTAATTACCTCTCTTCCCAACAACTTTGAGTTTATTACCTGTCACTTTCATTTTACTTTTCGATAAGATAATGAATATAAAATGTTATGAAAGTTCTTAGAAAATCTTTGCTGAAGAAGAAAACTTTTAACGCAAGCCTGTCTAGAACTTTGGGATGGTTATTCCTCCAACAGTAATACATAGAAAGAAAGAGACTGGCAAAATTAATAGGTAAACTTTTTATTAAAATTATTACTCTTTTGCCTAAATTGTTGACAACATGTAATTTTCTTCTTTGTAGTCCTCACTATAATTTGCTTCATCTAGTTGACTAAGAGGAAAGTTATATTTTTCTGTGATCACTGTAGCAGCTTCAAAAGAAGGTGTTTTCATGTGTTAAGCATTTTATAATGTCAAACAAAAGGCACACTCTTAACAAGAAGAAACCCAAAGGTTAATTTCCACTAGGATCATTTTAGCTTATGACCACTTAAGTGATCCTGCTCAGATCATGCAGCCTATACAAAATATACTCCTCCTACACATGCCAACTTGTTACAAAGATGTCCTGCTCTTTAAATGTTCTAGTCCTTAAAATAGATACTTCTAAAGATCAGCTTCAGAATTCAGAATTCACAGTTTCAACTTTCTTGTAAAAAAAAAAAGAAATTTACTGAGATTAAAAACTCTTACTGTATTTATTTTTTCCTTGAGTCCTTGGTATTTCTCCTTGGCACTGGTATAATGTTGAGAATTTGTTTCTATTTCCCTAAACGCTGGATTTCTTCAAGGATTAAGCACAATTGCACAATCGATCTATAAAGAGAATGTTGATTTCTAGGGTCATAGGATTTTCAAGGAGAGTAATACACCTTTCATTTTTAAATTGAACTATATCATTCTCCAGCTTAAAACCCACGTGCTAGTCCCATCCCACAGGATAAAATTCAAGTTCTATAACATGGTATAAGTCTTTTCACAGTCTTGTTCTTCTTCTTTCTACAGACTCATCTCCTATGATTCTTGTATGCCCCTGAAGGGCCACACTAACCCTCTTGCAGCTCCATATATTCCACTGTGTGTGTGTGTTTGCATGTGTGGTGTGTGTGTGTGTGTGTGTATGTGTTTTCATGCTCTTTATGCAGTGTGTGTTCTTATGTTTTAATATTTTTCTTGCCTGCTTCTGGAACCTGTATACCTTCTCAAACTTTTAATCGCACAATTCAGAAAAGGCATCTAACAGGAATCTTCTTTGATTAGGTGATATGATCTATGATTTCATGATGCCTTGTGTACATCCCACCACAGTGCATTTAAACTTTTTTATTTCTTCCACATTGTACTAATCTATTCACGGATAGGTACTATGTTTAATTCATCTTAAAAATTTCTAAAGAAAGCCTCTAGTTGGCCCTCAAAGTGTTATAAAGTGTTATAAAAGGGAATGAATGGATATGTGTAGCATACTTACTAGGTGTCAATGATTATTTGTTGAATTAAGTGAAAGATCGGATTAATGAAGACTTTGCAAGCATCAGATTAGATGGTAACAAAAATTGTGTAGGCAACTGTCAAATACCAAGTCAAAGAACTGAATCTCTTTCTCTAAAATTTCATTCCAGGGTGAGAAAATATAAATATATATATATTTATATACATTACTTTTAGAAGTATTTTACATATCAAATATACGGATATAATTAAATGGCATATATATAAATATTAGGTTTATTGAATGGTTTTCTCTTTAGTCCATGAGGTCAATGATGTTGTTCACTTTATATTCCCAGGGCAGAACATTCCCCGCTCACAACAAGCACATAGTAAATATTTGTTGAAATGAAGACTGAAAAACTGAATGAATAGTTTTCTGATATTCTTAATTCAGGTGTGCATAAAGCTAATAATCAAGACCCGATAACACTGACAAATCATAAACATCTTGAATTTTAAAAGGAAGTTCAGAAATCAAAATCAACAGTTTAGACTATTTGTACACTGAGAAAGCAGAGGAAATGTATGTGTGTAAACTAACCTGTGTATATACACATATTTATAAGTATATCTATATGAAAATATGAGTCGATACTGATGTCTCCACTGTAGTCCATTGCCACATGTGTTAGTCTAGCTTTCTTTCCTTGTTTACATGTAACCTCCCATTCTGAGATTCAGAAAACTGACTTCCATTATCTTCTACTTTTTTACTATATCTATTTGGATTCACAATCGTTAACATACACCCTTGAGAACCAACTATCCAACGAGATTACAGTGCTATGTAGAGTTCCTTTTGTCTTTACTTTATTTTATTTTTTTATTAAAAAAATTTTTTTTTTTTTTGAGTTGGCGTCTCACTCTGTCACTCAGACTGGAGTGCAGTGGCCGCTCCCTGACACCGCAGCCTCGACCTGATGGGCTCCGGCGAGCCTTCTGCCTCAGACTTCCAAGTAACTGGAATTATAGGCGCGCGCTACCACACCCGGCTAATTTTTTGATTTATTGTAGAGATGAGGTCTCGCCAGGTTGCCCAGGCGGGTCTCGAACCCGAGTGCTCAGGCAATTCACTCACCTCAGCCTCCCAAAGTGTGGGATTACAGGCTGAGCCACCGAGCCCGGCTTGTCTTTACTTTAAAAGACTCCACACATTTCCGAAGTTACTTGGGAAAATGTCTTATTCCCTCACTCCATTAAGTGAAGTTGTTTCATACTTTTGTATTGTGGTTAGATTATTTTGTCATAATCAGCATTCAATCCTGGGATCCTTTGAACTCTTACATATTTTTAAAATTTTGTTTTAAATTTTGTACAATTCAGGGTTAGGCATACAAATGTTGATTATGCAGGTACCCTTGTTGATAAAGTGTGCCCCACCCTCCCCTAGCAGTTTTCCTCAACTGCCATTCCCACCCCCCATCCCCTGGCAGTTTCCCACTATTGCCAATCCCTTTCTTATAGTATTATAATAATTGTTCAAGATTCACTTATGAGTGAGAACATTTGGAACTCTGTTCTTTGTTTCTGTGATAGATCACTGAGCACGATCAACTCGAAATCCATCCATGTTGCTGCAAAGTCCATATGTTTGCCCCTTTTTATGGCTGCACAATACTCCATCGTGTATATGCACCATACCTTCTCCATCAGGTCTAGCCTCGATGGACAGCATGGTTGGTTTCATGTTTTTCATTGTGAACAGAACTGCAACAAACATACGTGCGCAGGTATCTTTTTTGTAGAATGATTTGAGTTCCTCCAGGTATATTCCCAATAGGGGAATTGCTGGGTCAAATGGAAGGTCAATTTCTATTCTTTCAGAAATCGCCACACTGTCTTCCAAAGAGGTTGCACTAGTTTGCATTCCCACCAGCAGTGTAGAAGTGTTCCTTTTTCTCCACATCCTCACCAGCATCTGTTGTTTGTTTTATTAATGAAGGCCATTCTTACTGGGAATAGGTGGTATCTCAATGTGGTTTTGATTTGCATTTCTCTGATGATTAGTGAGGCTGAATTCTTATGTATTTTTAAAATTTGCATGCACACAGTTTGCCTCTTTGTGCTGTAAAGTTATGTAGGTTTTGACAAATGAATTGTGCCATGTATTCACCATGATAATATCACACAGACTAGCTTCACCCACCCCAAATATACCTCCTTTGCTTTGCCTATTTAGTTTTTCTTTATCACCATAATTTCCTGAGAGTCACTTGTTTTGTTTACTGTCTCTACAGTTTTACCTTTTGCAGAATTCATTTAAATGCAATAATAAAATATGTTGTCTTCTGTCTGGCTTCTTTCACTTAGCAATATGCATCTATGATTCATTCATGTCTTTACATGACTTAATAACATTTATTTTTATTGCTGATTAATAATCTAGTATACGAATGTATAAGTTGTTTATTCATCAGCAGCAGCAGGCCACCTTGGTTACTAACAACTTAGAGTGATTATAAATAAAACTGCTATAAACATTGTTATGTAGATTTATATGTAAATATGTTCTCAAATCAGTTGAATGAATACCTAGAAGTGCAATGCTAGATCATATGTCAACACTATACTCTGCTTTGTAAAAAACTGCCAAACTGTCTTCCAAAGTGGTTGTACCATTTTTACCTTGCATAGCAATGAATGGGAATTCTTGTTCCACAACCCTATCAGAATTGTTATTACCAGGTTTTAAAAAATTAGCCATTCTAGTATGTCTGTAATATTTTCTCACAATTATTTTAATTTGCATTTCACTAACAGATATGACGTTGGTCATCTATTTATATTCTTACTGTCCTATTTATATTTTCTTTGATAAGATGTTTGTTCAAATCTTTTGCCCATTTTAAAATTGAACTTTTGTATTGTTGAATTCTAAGAGTTTTTGAAATATTTTTTCCCCCAGTCTTTGGCTTATTTGTTTATTTTGCAAATTTCTTAATAGTGTTGTATTCATTTTCTAGGGCTGCTGCTTTAACAAATTACCACAAATACTTAAAGTCCCAGAGATATAATCTTTCACATTACTGAAGGCCAGTATCCAAAATTGGTTTCACTGCTCTGAAACCAAGGTGTTAGCAGGACAACACCTTTTCTTGATACTCAAGGGAACAATCTGTTCCTGTCTTCTTCAAATTTCTACATATGTTAAAATGCCTCAGAGTCACCTCACTCAAATTTCTGCATCGGGTTTGCACTGTGATATTCTTTTTTTGTCTGTGTAAAATTTCTTCCTGCATCTCTTTTATAGAGAAATTGTGATTTTTATAGAGACATTTGTGATTCCATTTGGGGTCCACCAGGATAATTTAGGATAATATTCCTATCTCAATATTCTTAATTTACTTACATGAACAAAGTAACATTTACAGGTTTGAGAGATTAAGACCACATATTTTAAAAAATGATTCAACTTTCTACAATTGACTTTTGGGGAGCAGGATATTTATTTTCATTTTTGTGCAATGTATTTGATTTTTCTTTCACTGATTGTGCTCTGGATGTTTTATCTAATACTTCAAGACCAAACACAAAATCACATAGATTATGTTCTATGTCTTCTTCTAGAACTTTTATAGTTTGTCATTTTACAGTATGTGACCCATTTTTAAGTCATATTTGTGAAAAGTATAAGGTCTACGTCTAGGATCTCTTGTTTTGTTTTGTTTTAGCATATAGATGCCCAATTGTCCCAACATCATTTGTTGAAAATATTAATCTTTCTCAATTGAAATGACTTTTTACATTGTGTAAAGTCAGTTTATTATACTTACATTATAATATATATATATAACACACAGTAAATACTTGTTGAAATGGTGAAGGAAAAACTGAATGAATAGATTCCTTGGTTTAAGATTTTCTTAATTCAGGTGTGGATAAAGTTAATAATCAGGAGCAGATAACGCTGATAAACAATGTCTTGAATTTTAAAATGAAGTTGAGAAATCAAAATCAACAGTTTTGACTATTTGTTCAAAGACTTGTCCACTGAGAAAATAAAGAAAATATATATTTTAAATTTTTTATATTTCCTATAAATATAATGTATATCATTATATAATTTATATAATTATATAGTTATGATTATATAATGTTAATATATATTTATATAGTTATGATTATATAATATAAATTTATAATCATAGCTATATAAATATATGATATTATATTATTGTATAGCTATACATATATAATTATATAATATAACATATATAATAATATATTTCATTATATTAAATTATTGTATTTATATATTATATAACTATATAATAATATATTATATAAAGAATACATATTTTTATTATATATATTAATATTACATTTGGGTTTGTCTACCTGGGTTCTCTACTGTTTTAAATTGATCTATGTGTTATTTCTTTCTCCATTATCTATGTGTTATTTCTTTCTCCGTTATCATACTGCTTTGATGAGGACTGCTTATATTGCAAGATTTAAAACAACTAGTACAAATCTTTTAACTTTGGTGTTCTTCCATACTATTTTGGCTAACTTAAGTATTGCCTTTCCACATAGACTTTTGAATTAGGTTCTCAACATCTGCAAAATAGTTTTCTGGGATATTTATTGAGATTTCATTAAATATACAGACCAGGTACAATGAGGTTGACATCTTAACAATATTGAACAAGGAATATTTCTCTATTTCTTTCTTTTATTTAATTTCTTATTTTGAAGTTGTATAGATATCGCTCCTTTACATATTTTGTCATATTTGTGCCAAAGTATTTTTTTTTCATTTTTAAAATTAATTTTAATGGGTTTTTTCTACATAGACCATCATGCAATCAGGAAATAAAACCAGTCTTTTGCCTTTTTCTCCATGGGTATTTTATTTATTTATTTATTTATTCCTTATATCACTAGGCAGAACCTCAAATATGATGTTGAATAGAAATGCTGAGAAAGGATATTTTTGTCTTATAAATTCTAGAGGTTTTGCACATATTATCTTAACATTAAATATTATGCTAACCATGAATTTTTATAGTTTTTTTTTCAAATTTTAGACTTGGGAAGTTCTCTATTTGTAGTTTGCCAAGAGTATTTTTTAAATAATCAATAGGTGTTGGATTTTATCAAATGCTTTTTCTGCATCTATTAGTATGATACCACAGTTTTTTTTCTTTAGACTTTGACATGGTAGATTGATTTGTGAATATAAAAGCAGTTTTGCATACCTGGAATTAATCCCAGTTAGTCACAGTGTATATTTCTTTTTATGCGTTGCTGGATTAGACTGCTAATGTTATGTTGAGTGTTATTGCTCTATGTTCATGAATGATATTGGCCTGTAAGTTTCTCGTTTTTATAAAGTGTCTCACAGGTTTTGGTATTAAGGTAATATCGACCTAATTATATTCTTTAGAAAGAGTTCTTTCTGCTTCTACTCTGAAAGACATGATAGAGTATTGGTATCATTTCTTCCTTAATTGTTTTGTAGAATTAATAGTGAAATCATTTGGGCCTAGTGCTTTCTTTTTAGGAATGTAATTAATTACAGGTTTAATCTACTTAATTGATATAGATCCATTTAGGTTACCTATGTCTCCTTGTGTGTTTTCACTGTTTGTGTTTTCCAATAAATGGATCCATTTATCTAAGTTATAACATGTGTACACATAAAAGTATTTGTTAGTCCTGATCAGTATAAATAACCCTTTTGGATTTCAGAAACAGTAGTGGCAGTTTGTATCCTCTTTTTTTTTTTTCCTGATTGGTCTGGCAAGAGGTTTATCTTTATTCATCTTTTCAAACAATACACTTTTTGTTTTATTGAATTTCCTTATCATTTTTTCCTCTAAGTTCATGAATCCAGATCAAAATTTAAAAAAATTACTTTTCTTCTAATTTATTTAGGCTTAGATTACTCTTCTTTTTCTAGAAGAAAAAGTTTGGCAAAAATTTTTTCCCATTCTGTGGGCTGCCTCCCTGCTCTCTTGATGACTTCTTTTGCTTTGCAGAATCTTGTCACTTTGATGAGGTCCCATTTGTCTATTTTATTTCTTATGGTATGGGCACTTAGGGTTTTGATCAGGCATTAGTTGCCAGATGAATACTTTTTTGAACAACTTACATTTTCTTCCAGGAAACATGGCAAATGCTATGCTTATTGCAGGTTAATCTAAGCTAAAAGATATAAGATTTAAGAAAACAAAATATAGTTTTTTAATAAAGAATTGTTATCAGCAAACACACATTTAGAGTTAATATTATGCTATCAGTTATACATATTTGTTTATATGCTTCTATCAATATATATTTTTTTACATTTTGCTTTTAATTTTTTATTTTAAAGATATGGGGTACAATTCAGGCTTAGGTATACAAATGTTCATTATGCAGGTACCCTTGTTGATAAGGTGTGCCCCTCCCTCCCCTGGCAGTTTCCCTCAACTGCCAATCCCACCCCTCCTTCCTTGGCAGTTTTCTACTGCTGCCAATACCTTTCTTATAGTATTATGATAATTGTTCAAGGTCCACTTATAAATGAGAACATATGGTACTCTGTTCTTTGTTTCTGTGATAGATCACTGAGTATGATAGACTCTAAATCCATCCAAGTTGCTGCAAATTCTATATGTTTATCCTTCTTTATGACTATATAATATTCCATTTATATATGGACCAGTTTTTTTTATCCAGTCCAGCTTCAATGGGCAGCATGGCTGCAATAAACATACATGTGCAGATATCTTTTTTGTAGAATGATTTAAGTTCCTCTAGGAATATTCACAATAGGAGGATTGCTAGGTCTAATGGAAGGTCAATTTCTAGATCTTTCAGAAATCGTACCTTATCTTCCAAAGAGGTTGCACTAATTTGCATTCCCACAAGCAGTGTAGAAACATTCCTTTTTCTCCTCATCCTCATCAGCATCTGTTGTTGTTTGTTGTATTGATGTTGGCCATTCTTACTGGGGTTATGTGGTATCTCAATGTTGTTTTGATTTGCATTTTTCTGATGATTAGTGAGTCTGAGCACTTCATCATGTGTTTGTTGACTGCCCATATATTTTCTTTTGAAAATGTTTATTAATACTTTTGCCCACTTTTTAATGGGACTGTTTATTTTATTTTATTTTTTTCTTTTGACATTTTGAGTTTCTTGTAGAATCTAGATGATAGACCTTTGTCAGATTTACAGTTCGCAATTTTTTTTTCCATTTTGTGGGTAGTCTCCCCACTCTCTTAATGGTTTATTGTGCTTTGCAGAAGCTTATCAGTTTGATGAGGTCGTACTTTTCTATCTTATCTCACATGGCATAGGCACTTGAGGTTTTGATTAGGAATTGGTTGCCAGTTCCAATTTCTGTAAGGGTGTCTCCTGCATTTTCTAAGTCTTATAGTTTGAGGTTTTACGTTTAGGTCTGGGATCCATTTAGAGTTAATTTTTGAGTATGGTGATGAGTAAGGATCCTGTTTCAATCTTCTGTATGTGATCAGCCAATTTTTCTAGCACCTTTTACTGAACAGGTTCTTCTCTCCCCAGTGGTGTTTGTTTGAGGTTTTGTCAAAGATGAGTTGGTTGAGAAATTGAGGCTTTTGCTTCCAGAATCTCTATCCTGTTCCATTGATCTGTATGCCTGTTCTTGTACGAATATCAGTTTGTTTTGATTATTGTAGCCTTACAGTAAAGTTTGATGTCTGGAAGTGTGATACCTCATGCTTTGTTTCTTTTGCTAAGAGTTGTTTTGGCTATTGGAGGTCATTTATGTTTCCGTATGAATTTCTGTATTGTTATTTCCAGGTCTGAGAAGAATTATGTTGGTAATTAAATGGGTACTGCATCAAAACTGTTCATTGTCTTTGGTAGGATGGACAACTTAGCAATGTTGATTCTTCCTATCCATGAGCATGGATAATTTTCCATTTGTTTGTGTCTTCTTGGATTTATTTGAGCATTATTTTGTAGTTCTCATTGTAAAGGACTTTTACTTTTCTGGTTAGGAAGATGCTGAGATATATCATTTTTGTGTGTGGCTATTTTGACTTTGATTGTGCTTTTTATCTGGCCCTCTGTCTGCTTGTTGTTGTCTTTCACACATTTATTTTGTACCCTCAAGAATTTGCCAAAGTTCTTTATCAGTGCAAGCAGGATTTTGGCATATTTTCTTGGATTTTGGAGATACAGGATCATAATGACAGCAAAGAGGAATAACTTAACTTCCTTTTTTCCTATTTGCATACCTGATTTTCTTCTCTTGTCTAATTGCTCTAGCTAGGACTTACAACACGATGTTAGAAAAGAGGGTTGAGAGTGGGCAGTCTTGTCTTGTTTTGATTTTCAGGGGAAATGTTCCCAGTTTCTGTCCATTTGGCAATATGCTAGCTGTGGTTTTATTGCAGATGGTGCTTACTATTTTGAGGTATGTTCCTTCTAAACCTAGGTATCTGAGGGGTTTTATCAAGAAGGGATGCTGGATTTTATCAAAAATTTCTCTACATTTAATGGTAAAATCATGTGATTCTTGTTTTTATATCTGTTGATGTATTGAATTACATTTATGGTCTTGTGGATGTTGAACCAGCCCTGCGTCTTGGAGATGAATCCTACTTGGTCATGGTGGATGATTTTTGAGATGTGTTTTTGGATCTGATTTGCTAGACTCTTACTAAGGATTTTTGTACCTTTGTTCATAAGGGATATTCTACTGTAGTTCTCTTTTTGTGTAAGATCTTTATCCAGTTTGGGTATCAGTGTGATGCTAGCTTCATATAATGACTTGGGGAGAATTCAATCTTTCACAATTGCCTAGAATACTTTCAGTAGGATTAGTATCAACACCTCCTTGAATGTTTTGTAGAATTCTTCTGGAAAGCTGTCCAGTCTAGGGCTTCTTTTTGGTAGGTAGTTTTCTTATGACAGAGTCAATTTCCTGGGTTGGTAATGGTCTATTTTGTGTCTTAAGGTCTTCTTGTTTCATTTTTTTTGTTTGTTTGTTTGAGTTGGAGTCTCACTCTGTCGCCCAGACTGGAGTGCAGTGGCTGCTCCCGGCCACCGCAGCCTCGACCTGCTGGGCTCCGGCAATCCTTCCACCTCAGCCTTCCAAGTAGCTGGAACTACAGGCGTGCGCTACCACGCCCAGCTAATTTTTGATTTATTGTAGAGATGAGGTCTTGCCAAGTTACCCAGGCGGGTCTCGAACCCGCGGGCTCAGGCAATCCACTCACCTCAGCCTCCCAAAGCACGGGATTACAGACTGAGCCACCGAGCCCGGCTAGTCTTCTTGTTTCAATCTTGAGAGGTTGTATGATGTGAGAAAGTCCTTCATTTCTTTTAGGCTATAAATTTTGTTTTCATACAGGTGTGTATAGTAATCTCTGATAATCTTCTGTATTTCTCAGAGTCAGTTGTGATTTGATCTTTTGTATTTCTGATTGTGTTTATTTGGGCTTTTCTCTCTTTTTCTTGGTCATTCTTGCTAGTAAAGTTTTGCTAAGAATTGTTTTGTTAATTCTTGTTAATTCTTCCAAAGAACCAGCTTTTTGTTGTATTGATTTTTTTAATGAAATTTTTGTCTTCTATATCCTGGATTTGGGCTCTTACTTTGGTAATCTGGATTCTTCTGTGGAAGTCAGGTGTTTTTTGGAGAGCTTCTCTTTCCAGTTCCCTTAGGAGATTTGTTAAACTGTTAACTTATAATCTTCCATTTTCTCGATGTGTGTTTGTAAAGATATAAATTCCCCTCTTAGTACTGATTTCATGGCATCCCAGAGGTTTTGGTAAGATGTTTATTCATTTTATTGGTTTCCAAGAATCTTTTAATTTCTGCTTTGATTTTGGTATTGACCCAGTAGTTGTTCAGCATCATGCTGTTTAGTGTCCATGTCTTTGAGGGCTTTAGAGAAGTTTTTTTGGTGTTGTTATTTATTTTTATCCCACTGTGTTCCGAGAAGGTACATGGCAATATTTCAACCTTATGGATTTTGTTTATGCTTGATCTATGGTTGAGGATGTGATCAGTCTTGGATTACATTCCATGTGGTGGTGAGTAGAAAGCATATTCTGTGGTTGTTGTGTGGAATATTCTGTAGGTATCTATTAAGTCTATTTGGTCGAGTGTCAAGTTGAGAGTCTAGATCTCTTTGTTGATTTTTTGCCTTGAAGATCTATCTAGGCCTGTTAGTGGAATATTCAAGTCTCCAGCTATAATAGTGCTGGAGTCAATATGTTTTTTACTTTTCTTAGCAGTTGCCTTATAAATGCTGGTGCTCCTTTGTTGGATGCATGTATGATTCGGATGGATATTCCTAGTTGATGGATTGAAATTTTTATCATTATGTAGTGTTCTTTTTTATCTTTTTAAGTTTTTGATAACTTAAAGTTTGTTTTGTCTGATATTAAGATTATGAGTCCTGCCTTTTTTTTTTTTTTTTTTTTTGATGCATTTGCCTGCATACTCATTTTCTATCCTCTAACTTTGAATCTGTGTGTGTACCTTGTGGTGAGATGAGTTTCCTGGATGCAGCAAATAATTGGATCATGGTTTCTTATTCCATTTGCCATTCTGTGTCTTTTCAGTGCTGCATTTAGTCTATTTACATTCAGAATGATTGTTGAAATGTATTTGTTTATCTCTATCATGAGGTTCTCATAGAGTTTTTTCTTTGTTTACTTTTTTCTTTCAGTTTTGGGGTTGATGTATGTGTGCTTTTCAAAGTTTGCTGTTGTGATGTATTCTTTTTGGATTCGGTGGCCTGCTGTTCTCTTGGGAAGTGTGTATACATTCTTTTTTTCCTTTCTTCTGTGCTTACTACCTTGTTAAGCATCTCCTATAGAGCTAGGCTAAAAGTTGCATAATCTCTTGGGATGGATGTCTGGAAAGGATTTTAATTCTCTATTGCTGATGAAGCTGAGCTTGGCAGGGTAGGAAATTTTTTGTTGAAATTGTTTGTCTTTGAGGACTTTGAATATTGGACTCCAGTCCCTTCTTGCTTGTAGTGTTTCTGCCAATAGGTCCACTGCTATTCTAATTGGTTTTCCTGGTAATTAGTCTGTCCTTTCTCTCTTGCTGTCTTTAGGAATTTTTCTTTTGTGTCTACACTGTGTAAGCAAATTACTATGTGTCTAGGTGTTGGTCTTCTTATTTGATGTCTTGTAAGGGTTCGCTGTATCTCTTGTGTTTGGTTGGTCATATCTCTGGTGAGATGGGGAAAGTTTTCTTGGATAATCTCCTGGAATAAATGTTCCAAGGTTCTTTGTTTCCCTTTTTTGTTCTCAGATACCAATAAGGCATAGGTTTGGCCTCTTGATATAATTGTACATTTCTAGTAGACCTTGTTCTTTCTGAGTTTTCTTTCTATGTTTTTACAGATTTGATTAATTCCATATTCTGCTCTTCAAATTCTGAGATTCTTTCTTCTGTTTGTTTGATTAATTATGCTTTCTATTCTTGTCATCATGTTATTTATTCCCTGGATGAAATATTTTATGGCCAAAGTCTGTTACATGTTCTTTCAGTTTTGTGTCGTCTTGAGTCTTATTCACTCTTTCCATCCATTCCCTAAGCCCTGTCATTTTCTGGGACCAGTTTTTGGTGACTTCCATTGTTTGGGCTCTGATGTCTGATTTTTCAGGCATTTTCTCTTTGTTACTCTTGAAATTACCTATGGTCTTCTACTGGTTTTTCCTCATTTGTGACAGATCTCGTTCTTTTGTCTTTAGTTTCATAATTCAGCGGCACTGGGAGAAGCTTTCACTTCTCATGTTTGCTCAGCCATCTATTCTTCCCTGATCCAGACTCTGAATGTGTTCTATTTTGAAATAGGACTATGGATGAGAAGTGTTGCTGTCTCCAGTAGTTTTGAGAGTTGAATAAGGTAGAGGCTGAGAAGCTAGGATTCAGAAACATTTTGCAAATTACAATGTTCATTGATTGTGTTATGTGTTGCCTGAGACCCACTTCCTACCACCATTCTATATTATGATGCAATGGTATGTTTGTGTACCCCCAAAGCCCAATATACAGTAACAGTAATGAAGAGAACAGAGACAAGTAGAATGAAATAAGATGAAAGAGGTTGGGAAGATGGCAGTTGAGCCAGTCAGTCTATGTGAGTCCCGATGTGAGTGAGTAAGCATATGGAAAATTTTGTGCATGTGCTTGTGAGTGAGTGGGCATGTGAGTGACTGAGTAAGGGCTAGGGAGCGGGTGGCCAGAGCTCTCCTGGGACAGTGTCTGGTGCCACAGCTGCTCGACTTGGACACAAGCAATTCCTGGAACAAAGAAGCCAAGCACCATTTTTTTCTAATCAATAACACCCTCCCTGGAAAGAAAATGCTGGAAGAGACTGACTAAGCGGGGACTTGCGAGCAAGTGGAGGGGGCCCTAGTGCAATAGCTGGTCTGTAGCTTCTCTGCTCAGTCCCTGACTCTTCCTGGGTTGCAGAAGGTGAGTGCCATTTAAAAAAAAGTTTTCCTGTGAAGAAGTGGTGGTGAGAGATTATTGCCCCAGGCTATTTCTCACCACTGCAGCAGGATATTGCTGGCTCCAGGCATTGCCTCACCACTTCAGCACCTGACCAGCCAATGGCAGCAGGGGCTGCAAAGGGAGCTCAGAGGCAGAGTCCCACTGAAGAGGAAAAGAGAGGCACCCCACCACCATCTTGAAGGCAGGGCATAAAAGTGCTCCAACTTGCATGCCACGGAGCAACAGACCCAATCTCTGTGACTGGCAGATCAACTACTCAGGGGTTGATTGTGCCCCTGAGGAAATATCCTAAAAGCACAAACTTCAGAGGGACCTAATAAGTGCTGAGTCCCAGGCACCACACCCCCTTCCCTGATCCAGGAGTGGATGTCTGGGAAGGATTTTAGGACTGCTTTCATGGCATTCCATAGAAAAGGACAAGAAAGAACTAGAAGAGATTGGTGGAGAGTCTGGGGCTTACCCAAACTGCCTCCTCCTTAGCAATCCTCTGAATATCAGACCTACACAGCTGGGCCACAACTGAGATGGACAAACACAGGTGGAATCTGGACATCAGTAGCAATATGGGGATTCCATTCCAGGATAGGCCTGGTTGGAGCACCCTCTGTGAGTACATACCTGGGGAGGAGACAATCCCACACCTCCCCACTGGAGATCTTCCTGACCATTCAAGAATGGGAGAAGAGGACTGCAGTCCCACTCACATCAACTGCTTCCCCTCCTTCCCTTCTCTGGATACTGGAGAAAAAGTGAAAGAGATGGAAGCTCTGCAGAAGAGACCAGATAAAAGGAACAATTACAGAGTCTGGCACAAGAGGGTAGGTTTTTTTTTTTTTTTTTTTTTTTTTAGGTGTTTTAAATTTTTAAAATTTGTTGCCAGTTTGTTAGTTCATCTATTCTTTAAAATATTTTTCCTTTGTGCATGAATTTGTGTGTGAGGGTTTGATCTGCATCCCCCCAATTTTTTTCTTTTATTCTTTTCTTTTTCTGTTTTTTCTTATTTTGTTTGTTGTTTTCTCTTTGTATTTGTTTATGTGTATATGTGAATGATTGAGTATTCATCTTTCAATTTTATTGTTGGTGGTTTGTTTTTTGTTCTTCAGTGTTTTTTTTATTTTAATTTTTTATAGTTTAAGGTGTCAATATATGTGTTAGGATTCAATTTGAATTTACTTTTTTTCGCCTGGTCTTTTTGTTTTTCTTTGTCATTTACTTTGTACTAGGCATGTGTGTGTGTTCAGTTTTCTCGTGTTTTTTTTGTTGTTGTTGCTGTTGTTGCTTGTTTTGTTTCACTTTGTTGTTATTCCAGCTTGTTTCAGGGTGTGTGTGTATGTCTGTGTGTATGCGTGTTCAATTGCTTTTTGTGTTGGTTTCTCCTTTGCATAATCATACAGAGTGGCGGTAGGGAATGGATATCAGGGAACACATACCACAATCAGTGAATATTGTAATTTGAAAGTAGTTTCTGAATCCTAGCACTTCCTGCCCTACCTTATTTGGTTTTCAAAAACTACAAGAGGCAGCAAATTTTCCCACCTACATTCCTATTTCAAAATAGAGCAAATACAGAGCCTGGAACAGGGAAGATTGGAGAACTGAGTAAACATCAGAAGGGAAAACCTTTCCCATTAACATTGAATAACAGAACTAAAGAGAAAAACAAGAGATCTGTCACAAATGAGGAAAAATCAAGGAAGACCACAGGCAATTTCAAGTGTAACAAAGAGAAAATTTCTGAAAAATCAGACCTTGGAGCCCAAACAATGGAAATCAAAAACGACTGACCCCAAAATACAGCAGGGATTAGGGAATGGATGGAAAGAGTGAATAAGACTCAAGAAGGACAAGACAAAACACTGAAAGAACTTGTAACAGAGATTTTGGCCATAAAAATTTTATCCAGGAAATAAATAACAAGATGAAAAGCATGGAAAGTAGATTTAATCTAGCTGAAGAAAGAATATCAGACCTTGAAGACCAGAACATGGAATTGACTCGATCTGTATAGAAAGAAGACTCAGAAAGAAATAACAGAAACTACAAGAAATGTGTAATTATATCTATAAACTGAACCTACACCTGATTGGTATCCCAGAAGAAGAAGGGAAATGGAGAACAGCTTGGAGCAAGTATTCCAGGAGGTAATCCAAGAAAACTTTCCCTGTCTCACCAGAGATGTGACCAACCAAGCTCAAGAGATACAGAGAACCCCCACAAGATATCAAATGAGAAGACTAACTACTAGGCACATAGCAATTCACCTACACAAAGTAGGCGCAAAAGGAAAAATCCTAAAGGCAGCAAAAGACAAAGGTCAGACTACCTACCAGGGAAAACCAATCAGAATAGAAGCAGACCTATTGGCAGAAACACTACAACTAAGAAGGGATTGGAGTCCAATATTCAGAGTCCTTAAAGATAAACAATTTGAACCAAGAATTTCCTACCCAGTCAAGCTCAGCTTCATCAGTGATGGAGAATTAAAATCCTTCCCAGACATTCAATCCCTAAGAGATTATGCAGCTTCCAGACCAGTTCTACAGGAGACTTACAAAGGTATTAAGCACAAAAGAAAGAAAAAAAGAATGACCGTAAACTTCCCAAGAGAACTGCAGACCACTGAGTCAACAAAAAATACAGCAAAAGCAGAAACATAAAAACACAAACACTCATGACCCGCCTGGGCAAGCAAGACCTCATCTCTACAATAAATCAAAAAATTAGCCGGGCGTGGTAGTGCGCGCCTGTAGCTCCAGCTACTTGGAAGGTTGAGGCGGAAGGATTGCCGGAGCCCAGCAGGTCGAGGTTGCAGTGGCCAGGAGCAGCCACTGCACTCCAGTCTGGGTGACAGAGTGAGACTCCAACTAAAAAAAAAAACAACCAAAAAAAAAAAACTCAAACACACCACCCCAAAGCTAAAGAAAAGAAGGAAACAAACAAACAAAAAACCACTTAATAAGAACCTTGTGACAGGGATAAACAATCACATTTCAATAATCAGCCTGAATGTGAATAGATGTTATGCACCACTGAAAAGACAGAATGGCAAACTGGATAAGAAATTATGACCCAATTATTTGCTGCATCCAGGTCACTCATCTCACCACAAAGGAAACACATAAACTCAAAGTTAAAGGCTGGAAAATTAGTTCCCAGGCAAATGGGTCACAAAAGAAGGCAGGGGCCGCAATCTTAATAGCAGACAAAACAACCTTTAAGCTATCAAAAATTTTAAAAGATACAGAAAGACACTACATAATTATAAAAGGTTCAATCCATCAACTAGAAATATCCATCCTAAACATAAATGCACCCAACACAGGAGCACCAGCATTTATAAAGAAACTACTAAGTAAACTAAAAAAATATATATTGATTCTAACACTATTATAGCAGGTGTCTTGAATAACCTACTAAGAGCCCTAGATAGATCATCAAGGCAAAAAAATCAACAAGCAGACCCAGAACCTAAACTTGACACTCACTCAAATGGACTTAATAGATACCTACAGATTATTTTACCCAATAACCACAGAATATACATTCTACTCATCACCACGTAGAATGTACTAAAAGATTGGTCACATCCTTGGCCATAAATCAAGCATAAAACCAATTCCATAAGGTTGAAATATTGCCATGCATCTTATCACACCACAGTGAAATAAAAATAAAAATCAACACCAATAAAATTTCCCCAGTACCAACAAAGACATGGACACTAAACAGCATGGTACTGAACAACTCCTGGGTCAACACTGAAATCAAAGCAGAAATTAAAAGATTCCTGAAAACAAATGAAAATGAAGACCTCTTACCAAAACCTCTGAGATGCCATGAAATCAGTTCTAAGAGAGGAAGTTATATCTTTATGAGCACACATCAAGAAAATGGAAAGATCCTAGTTGAAAGCCTAATAAATCACCTAAAGGAGCAAGAAAGATAAGGCCACCAAAACCCCAACTTTAGCAAAAGAATCCAAATCACCAAAATAAGAGCCCAAATGCAGGGCATAAAGACAAAAATATCATAGAAAACAACAACAAAACAAAAAGTTGGTTCAATGAAAGATTAACAAGATTAATGGACTCCTAGCGAGAATAACCAAGAAAAACAGTGAAAAAGCCTAAATAAACACAATCAGAAATACAAAAGATCAAATAACAACTGACTCTAAAGAAATATAAAAGAATATCAGAGATTACTATGTATACATATATGGAGACAAAGTTGATAACATAAATGAAGTGGTAGACTTTCTGACATCAAACAACCACCACAGGTTGAAACAAGAAGACATTGAGACATTAAATAGACCAATAACAACCCAGGAAATTGACTCTGTCATACGAAAACCACTTACCAAAAAAAGTCCTGGACCGGATGACTTTCCAACAAAATTCTACAAAACGTACAAGGAGGAGCTGATACTAATTCTATTAAAAGTATTCTAGGCAATTGAGAAAGTTGGCATTCTCTCCCAGTTTTTATATGAAGCTAATATCACACTGTTTACTCAAACCGGGTAAAGACCCAACAACAACAAAAAAAGAGAAATACAGGCCAATATCCCTTATGAACATAAATGCAAAAAATCTCAGTAAGATTCTAGCAAATCAGATCCAAAAACACATCTCAAAACTCTTCCACCATGACCAAATATGCTTCATTCCCAGTATACAGGACTGGTTCAACATTCACAAGATCATAAATGTCATTAAATGCATCAACAGATGTAAAAACAAGAACCACATGATTATCTCATTAGATGTAGAAAATGCTTTTGATAAAGTCCAGCCTCCTTTCTTGATAAAACCCCTCAAACACCTACGTATAGAAGGAACATACCTCAAAATAGTAAGTGCCATCTACGATAAACCCATAGCTAGCATCTTGTTAAATGGACAGAACAGGAAACCTTTCCCCTGAAAGCTAGAACAAGACAAGGATGCCCACTCTCACCCCTCTTGTTCAACATTGTGATGGAAATTCTAGTTAGGACATTTAGACAAGTGAAGGAAATCAGGGTTATACAAATAGGAAAAGAGGAAGTCAACTTATCCTTCTTTGCTGATGACAAGATCCTATACCTTGAAAATTCAAGAGAATTTGTCAAAAACCTGCTGCACTGATAAAAGACTTTAGCAAAGTTTCAGGGTACAAAACAATTGTGCAAAAGACAGTTGCATTCCTATACACCAACAACAAGCAGGCAGAGACCCAAATAAAAAGCACAATTGCATTCACGATAGCCACCAAAAAAATGAAATACATCGGCATCT
The DNA here is from genome assembly GCA_963574415.1 of Tarsius wallacei. Taxonomy (NCBI): domain Eukaryota; kingdom Metazoa; phylum Chordata; class Mammalia; order Primates; family Tarsiidae; genus Tarsius; species Tarsius wallacei. Next base: position 15,800 of record CAUYQG010064222.1, on the reverse strand, counting down.
TCCTAACCAGAGAAATGAAATACCTTTATAGTGAGAACGATGATACTGCTAAGAAATCCAAGAAGACACAAACATATGGAAAAGTATTCCATGCTCTTGGATAGGAAGAATCAACATTGTTGAAATGTCCATCCTACTAAAGTCAATCTACAGATTCAACACAATATCCATTAACTTACCAACATCATTCTTCTCAGATCTGGAAATGACAATACAGAAATTCACATGGAAACATAAATAACCACAAAAAGTTAAAACAATACGTAGCAAAAGAAGCAAAGCAGGAGGTATCAGACTTCCAGACTGCAAACTTTACTGTAAGGCTACAGTAATCAAAACAGCATGGTATTGGTACAAGAACAGGCACACAGACCAATGGAACAGGATAGAGATTCTGGAAGCAAAGCCTCAATTTCTCAACCAACTCATGTTTTTGACAAAGCCTCCAACAACAACCCTTGGGGAGAGGAGAACCTAGTCAGTACATGGTGCTGGAAAACTGACTCATCAGATGGGGAAGATTAAAATAAGACCCCTACCGATCACCATACACAAAAATTAACTCTAAATGGATAAAAGACCTAAATGTAAAACTTCAAACTATAAGAATATTAGAAAACACAGGAGACACCCTTAAGGAAATTGGAACTGCCATCCAATTCCTGATCAGAACCCTAAGTGCCCATACCATCAGAAATAAGATAGACAAGTGGGACTTCATTAAATTGACAAGCTTCTGCAAAGCAAAAGAAAACATCAAGAGAGCAGGGAGACAGACCACAGAATGGGAAAAAAAAATTTTTGCAAACTGTACATCTGTCAAAGGCCTAACATCTAGAATCCACAAGGAACTCAAATGTGTCAAAAGGAAAAACAAACAAAAAAAAACAGCCGCATTAAAAAGTGGGCAAAAGACGTGAATAGATACTTCTCAAAATAAGAGTTACAGGCAGCAAACAGATACATGAAAAAGTGCTCAGCCTCACTAATCAAATCAAAACCACATTGAGATACCACCTAACTCCTGTAAGAATGACCATCATTAATAAAACAAACAACAACAGATGCTGTCAAGGATGTAAAGAAAAAGGAGTGCTACTACACTGCTGGTGGGAATGCAAACTAGGGCAACTTCTTTGGAAGACAGTGTGGCAATTTCTGAACAATCTAGAAATTGACCTTCAATATGATTCAATAATTCCCTTATTGTGAATATACCCAGAGGAACTCAAATCATTGTACAAAAAAGATACCTGCACACGTATGTTTGTTGCAGCTCTATTCACAACAGCAAAAACATGGAACCAACCATTCTGCCCATCGAAGCTGGACTGAATTTTAAAACGTGGTACATATATACAATGGAATATTATGCAACCATAAAGAAAGACAAACATGAACTTCACAGCAACTGGGATGGATTTAGCGTCAATCATGCTCATTGGTTTATCACAGAAACAAAGAAGAGTACCATATATTCTCACTCATATGCAGACCTTGAATGATTATCATAATACTATAAGAAAGGGATTAACAGTAGCGGGAAATTGCCAGGGGAGTGGGGATTGGGTTGGCAGTTGAGGAAAACTGCTAGGGGAGGGAGGGGCACACCTCATCAACAAGGGTACCTGCATAATCAGCATTTGTATACCTAACCCTGATTTGTACCCCATATCTTTAAAGTAAAATAAAATGAACAAACATTTTAAAAAAGAAAAAAAAAAACAGAACAATGAAAGCAAAAACCAAAGCAAAAAGCAAAAAACAATTGAACACACACATACAGACACACACCCCCCCCAAAACAAACTAAAATAACAACTAAGCAAAACAAAACAAACCAAAAACAAGATAAAAGCAGGAAAAGCAAATACACAAAAACTTGCCCAGCAAATAATGAAGGGATAAGAAAAAGAGAAAGTGTGGGGAAAAAAAAAAAAAACAAATAAAGAAAAAATAGGAATTCAGGTTGCACCCTCACACATATATTCACACACATAATAAACTAAAAAAAAAACAACAAAAGATCAAAAACAAACCAACAACAGCAAAAAAAACCTGAAAGATGAACACTCAATCATTCACATACACACATAAACAGAAATCAAAAAACAAAAGAAGAGTAAAAGAAAAAGAGGGGGGTATATAGATCAAACCCTCACATACACATTCATGCACGAAGGAAAAATCTTAATCAATTAGAATAGTTAAGTAATAAACAGGCAAAAAAACTTAATTTTTTTAAAACCTGCCCTCTTGTGGCAGGTTCTGTAATTGTTCCTTTCACCTGCTTCTCTGCTGTCTCCTGCAAAGCTTCCGCCTCTTTCAATCTCTCTTCTGTGTCTGGACCAGGGAAGGAGGAGTGGCAGTGGTGATGGGTAGGGCTGCAGTCCTCTCCTCCTACTTTCCTATGGCCAGGGGAATGCCCTCTGGTGGGGAGGTGTGGTATTGTCTCTTCCCCAGATAATCACAGGGAGTGCCTCAGTCAGGCCTATCCTGGAGTGGAGTACTCCTACGGCAGTTGCTGTCCAGGCTTTGCCTGGGCTCATCACTCTCAGTGGTGCCCCCGCCATGTGGGTCTAACATTCAGAGGATTGCTTGGGAGGAGTGGTGTTGGCTTAGACCCAGACTCACCACTGATCTCTTTGGAGTTCTTTCTCATCCTTGTCTGGACACACCCTTCGACCCATGGCTGGATCAGGGGAAGAGGGGTTGCCTGAGACTCAGCATTTGTCAGGTCCCCCTGAAGTTTGTGCTTTTAGGACATTCCCTCTGGGTCACGATCAACCCCTAACTAATTGATCCACTGATTAACAGAGATCGGGTCTGCTGCTCCATGGTGAGCAAGTCAGAGCACTTTCCTGCCCCATTTTCAAGATGGTGGTAAGGTGCCTCTTTCTCTTCTCCAGTGGGGCTCTGCTTCTGGGCTCTCTCCATAGCGCTTGCTGCCGCCGTCTGGCTAGGCACTGCAGTGGTGAAGCAGAGCCTGGAGTTGGTAGTCCCTCCCTGCTGCTTCTTCCTAGGAAGATTTTTGTCAGTTTAAAAAAAAAAAAAAGCAGCCAGGCTTGGTGACTCAGCCGGTAATCCCGCGCTTTGGGAGGCTGAGGTGAGTGGATTGCCTGAGCCCGCGGGTTCGAGACCCACCCGGGCAACTTGGCGAGACCTCATCTCTACAATAAATCAAAAAATTAGCCTGGCGGTAGCGCGCGCCTGTAGTTCTGGTTACTTGGAAGGCTGAGGCGGAAGGATCGCCGGAGCCCAGCAGGTCAATGCTGCGGTGGCTGGGAGCATGTCACTGCACTCCAGTCTGGGCAACAGAGTGAGACTCGAACTCAAACTCAAACTCAAAAGAAAAAAAAGCATTAGGCTTCTGCGGCCTGGGAAGCACTAGAGATCAAGCAGAGCAACTGCAGCACCAGCTGTTTCACCAGGAGCCTACGCTTTTATCTGTCTTAATTAATCTCAAGATGTTGGCTTGATCCTGAAATGGCTTTTGTGGCTACATGTTTGGGGGTTCAAATGAGAGAAAATTTCTCTTTCTCTTTTATTCAACACACATCCTGAGTTCAATAAAGTTGGAGCACATTAAGTCACATTTCCTATACTGAGCAAATGACTATAGAACATATATGTCAGAAGATAAATGTGAAAATATGCATTAATCTGCTTGATTTAAGCCAATAATGGCCCATCCTCGAAGAATGAATAGTGCCAATGTCATCTAAAAGTCCTGAGTACCCCAATAAGGAAAAGGTTAAGCAAATTATTAGCACCGAAACAATAGTGGATAAGCAAAGATGTATACTGATGATCAGTTCCAATATTTTCAGGAAAAATATTAGTAGAAACTGATCATATGAAAGTAAAATTACAGAACTAACTAATGCTAAATAGAAGTCATTTTTCAACAAATGCTGTTTAAACAACTAGATCTCTATATAAAAAAATAAACTTAAACTTCTACTTCATACCATGTACATTGATATGGATAGAGTTAAATTCCAAACCTAAAATGATAAGACAGCTGTCAAAAAAAAGACGACATATCATTAAAACCTGTGAGTAAGCAAAACCATATTACATAGGACATGTTGATTACAAAGGAAAGTTGAATAAGTTAGACTTTTTTTTCTTTTTTTTTTTGAGTTGGAGTCTCACTCTGTCATCCAAACTGGAGTGCAGTGGCTGCTACCGGCCACTGCAGCCTGGACCTGCTGGGCTCCGGTGATCCTTCCGCTTCAGCATTCCAAGTAGCTGGAACTACAGGCGTGCACTACCACACCTGGCTAATTTTTGATTTATTGTAGAGATGAAGTCCCGCTAAATTGCCCAGGCGGGTCTGGAATGCGCGGGTTTAGGCAATCCACTCACCTTGGCCTCCCAAAGTGCTGGGATAACAGGCTGAGCCACTGAGCCCGGCCAGTTAGACTTTTTTGAAATCAAAAACTTTGTCTTTTTAGAAGAGACTATTAAGGAAATGAGTAAGGAATTTACAGATCAAAAGAAAAATTTTATCAAAATGGACAAAGTATTTGTATCCAGAAATAAGAGAAAACATTTATAGCTAAACCAACAAAAAATAAATAAGCTGCCAAGAAAAAATAGATCAAAATATATTTTTTAAGAATTTTACATAAAAAGTACTCAACATCATTAGTAATAAAGAAAATTATCAACTTAAAGTGAAATCCAACTATAAACTTGAATGTCCAAAATTAAAATTATACTGTATAATAGTAAGGATGTAAAGTAACTGGAACTTGCATTTATCAAGGCTGTGCATATCTTACAGAGTAAAATATACACCTATCCTATGGATACAACAATTTTATTATGTGTCTAATCAGGAGAATTGGCAGAGAAAGTGTACAAAGAGATTTGTATATGAATATGAATATGAACATATGGATATGCAGCAGCTGTATTCATAATTCAAAAAGCTAGCACCGACAAAATACTTATCAACATGAAAATGAATAAAAGAATGGTTGCACATTATAAATGAAATATTACCATTCCATTGAAAAATAACTAGCAATATATATAATGACATGATGAATCCCATGGATACTACATTGACGAAAATAAACTAGGCACAAAAAATACTTACTAACTGATTATTTAAATAAACTTATAGAAGAGGCAAAACTAATTTGTGCTGAAAGGAAGTCAAAATAGTGGTTGTCTTTCTAAAGGAAAAAAGGAAATATTAAAGTTTGGGGGGTGTTAAAAAATTTATCTTTTTTCATAGATGCTTAGTTTACATAGGTTTATTATTTTTTCAAAACACATTAATTCATAACTTAAGATCTGTGCAATTTACTAAATAGATATTTTACTTGAGTAATTGCAAGCAAGTATTGAAATTAAATTACTAAATAATTTTAAAACTACTTTCTTTGTATTATAAATGTGAACTAGTACATAAATACATTATAGATAATATTATAGATAATGGGAACTAGTTTCCTGCATATTAGATAATCAAATTACTAATATAAAAATGAGGAGTATCAGAATATACACTGTGGTATTGAGTTGAAAATAGATATATCAAATTAATATAGTATAGTCTATAGTATAGATATTACACATAACAAACATGTATGTAAATGCATATGTATATATACATATATTTATATTGTATGTAAATATTATTTTTGCATTGTGAAGACCAAGAAGCAATGGCACAATGGAGCTCCTTGAAGGGAACACTGATTCAAGGTCTCATGTAATAAAAAATTTAATATGAACCTGGAATATTTGTAATACTGGAAAGAATGTAAGGCCTCAGGCATAATAAACACACTAAAAGGACAAACAAGATAGCTTTAAGAATTTCTCACTGGTCATATCAGAAAAACTTTACATATTAAAATGAATAGTGGATTATAAATGTTGGGTAAAATTAAAATTTAAATATGTACATTTAAAAAATAAACATGTAAATAAGTAACAAGAAAATAGAGGAAGGTTCTTCTTTCAATGGATTGACAAATATTAAATACAATATAGAATTTAGAAGATTATAATGTAGGTTGAAACTACCGCATGCAAGTATGAGAAAAGAATAATACACAAATGTCTTATGAATATTATCAGTCACAAGCACACAAATATAAATTTACATTGTAGATAACTAGTAGGCACCACTTTAACTTTCTGTTGACCAGATTGGCACAAAACTTTATAATGTTTTTTTCTGATATGGTGCATCTATAAGAGCACAACATCACATTTGTGGTCTTCCTTAAAAAATGTATAACATTATTCTATTCATTAAAAAACATCAAGCAAATCCAAATTGGTGGACATGCCACAAAATAATAAGATGCACTTTTCAAATATATCAGATTCAAAAAGTCAGAGAAGAGTTGAGAAATGTTTACTGATTTTGGGTGGCTAAATTAACATTAACACAATTTTTTTTCCTAGATTAGACTCTGGAATGGGTTAAAAAAGCTGTAAAAAATTATTGAGACATGTTCTATTTCAATATGGACTAAGGATTAGATGATAATATTATATCAATAATATGATTGTTCTCAGCAAATATACCATAAATGATTTAATATTTTCCAAAATGTCTCTAAATTATCTATCATCTATCTATCGATTTATCTATCATCTATCTGTCAATCTGTCATCTGTCTTCTAGAAAACAAAGCAAATGGGATATTTCTTTTTTGAGTTGTTGTCTCGCTTTGTTGCCCAGGCTAGAGTGCAGCGGCACACTCATGGCCACCCCAGCGTCTACCTACTGGGTTCCAGTGATCCTTCTGTCTTATCCTTCCAAGTAGCCAGAAATGCAGGTGCATGCAACCACACCTGACTAATTTTTTACTTATGGTAGAGAGGAGGTCTTGTCAAGTTGCCTGAGCTGGTCTTGAATCCACGGGCTCAGGCAATCCACTTGCCTTGGCCTCCCAAAGTGCTGGGATTACAGACTGAGCAGCTTGATATTTCTTTTCTTTTTTTTTTTTTTTTTAAATATATCTGGATTAGATATATTTACAAACTCCTAAAATATTCTTGAAACTTCTTTATATTTAAAATTATAACAAAAAAATAACTTACAAAGTCAAATAATATGAGTAGTTTCATTAGATTTTATATAGTATAAAGCTCTATAAAACAACAAAAAAAGAAAACAATATTGAGAAACTCCCATACAAACTTGTGGCAGCATGTTAAAATGGTGCCAAGATAAAATCAGGTACCATATTTGTCTCTGAGATGTTCCATCACAACCTGTTACAGTAATTCTATGCATTTTTTTTTTTTTTTTTTTTGAGTTGGCGTCTCACTCCGTCGCCCAGACTGGATGGAGCGCAGTGGCCGCTTCTGGTCACCGCAGCCTCGACCTGCTGGGCTCCGGCGATCCTTCCGCCTCAGCCTTCCAAGTAGCTGGAACTACAGGCATGCACTACTACGCCTGGCTAATTTTTTTGATTTATTGTAGAGATGGGTTTCACCTGCCCAGGCGGGTCTCGAAACCACAGGCTCAGGCAATCCACTCACCTCAGCCTCCCAAGGCGCAGGATTACAGGCTGAGCCACTGAGCCCGGCTTAATTCTATGCATTTTAATATTTGCAGTTGTTTTATAAGATGATTATGTAGTGAGAAACTAGATGGTGAGTGAGTTGACCACAGAAATAAAGTTAATAAGAAAGAGATGGACAACCTATTCAGGAGGAATAAAGACTCTTTCTTTCTAATATATACTCAAAATTGCAAAACTGGGAATTGTTATATATTATTTAAAAATTGATTTTACTTATTTATCTATTGATTTTACTTATTTATCTATTTTTTAATTTTTGGCTTTTATTTTATTATTTTTTTATTTCTAAAGTTTACCCAATATGCATCAAGTAATATCCTCCTTCCCAAGAACACATCAAAATGTTTTGTTTGTAATTAGTTAATTGTTTTGGTAATTTGTAAATTGTTGATTGCATTATATTCATGAGTTTTAAAAGGTTTCTATTCTCAAAGTAATAATGTTAGTAAGTTGAACTGACAAAACAATGTTTCTGCCTTATATCTGAGACCATTCTACATTTTGTTGTTACACTGAAATGAAATATTTAAGTAAATAAGTTAGTCCATTTTTTTTGTATTTAGGAAAATTTAAATGTGATGGACACTTTTATTATATAGTAACATAGTTGATCCATGACATATGAGACCATAAAATATTATAAAGCAGTTAAAGTTGTAAACCAATGTACTTTTTGCGATCCTTGAAACTGTAGTAATTTTGGATTATCTGTTGTGCAACTTGATGTCGCAGTCACCAACTTCTACATTCTCTTGAGCGTTGCAAATCTTCACACTAAGCTGAGTTTCTAAAAATCACCTTCCCTGTGGTATACTGGGTTAAATTCTGCTTATGAGAGAAAATTTGGAAAATAAGAAGAATTATAATCCATTTTTCTCTAAAACCTGTGTCATGTGGACACAGGTGATTTCTTTGGAATCACCTACTCTGAAGCTGCCTGCTGCTCAGAGTGAAACTATACCCATCGAGTCTGCTGAGATGTTCTGCAGATGTCATGGATCTTCCACAGTAAATCAACACTTTCTACTTGTTGTTTTCTTCACTTTCACTCTTCTACCTTTCCAACAATAGTGCAATCAATCCTCTAGCATCCTGAAATGAGATCTTTCATACTTAAAACAACAAGAGTTTCACCTATGTTCTGTACACAATTCTGAATTTCTTATGTTGTATGAAATAGCTGGCTAAGAGTGCTGGCTCTCAAGTTAGAGGGGTACCACCGTATAATTTTTTTTTTTTTATCCTCCCTGTGAGTGGACCTTGGGCTGTTAGAGCCTTAGTTAAGCTGATTTTTAAGTGAACACTCTAAACACTAAATTTAGAATAACAATAATATCTACCTAATAAATCTGTTAGATGAAGTAAATGTGTGTGTGTCTGTAATATTATATGTCCACAATTTACACGCATAATAATGATTATATTTAAATGTTATAACGAGTTATAGTATTGCTATTAGTTGTAGAGGTTTCCTCCATTAGCATATTTAATTCTCTCTGACACACCTAAATTGTGTTTTCACTTCTAACATCTCTTTACCCTCTTTAGAGTCACAGAGCTATCTACTGCTTTGAGGTAAGTTGAGGTCAGGCTTCTGTGAATTTTCCATTGCATATATTTATTTCTAGCTTATAAAATGTGCTTATTTACTATTCTCCAGATGTATTCTACTTTTCCTTTCTGATTATCTAATACTTCTCATTTTTAAAGGTATTACAAGGTAATTTACATACTTAAAAAAATATATAAAAGCCATTCATTTATTTCAACTATTTTTTTAAAGCATTTGTCCAAATAATTACCTGTCAACCTTTTGTTTTTATGTATTTCCATTGAGTTTTCAAGAAAATTGTCACTTAAACTCCATGGGTCTCTTTTGAATTTAAGGTGCCTTAGCTTTGTTTATACACTCTTTTGTGTCTATGTTAATTCTCCAAATAAAGAGGAAGTCATTTTGTGGTAAGACAAAGAATATCAAAGCAAAACAAAACAAAGACAAAACACAAAAATTAAGAGAAAAGCAAAAATGACCACACAGCTTTATTTTATTTTTATTTTTAAAATATTACTTCAGTACTTACCCATGCATATGCAGATGGAAAGTGTTCAATGCATAATGTTAATCAATTTCGTGAGGGAGGAGCAGATATCGTTATGTTTTAAAATATTTTATTTTTTATTGGTTAAACTCTGTGTGTCTAGGGGAATGGGAATGTGTATGTGTGAAAGTGGCAAATTCCAGAATTTAAAATGATTGACTGTAAGTTTGCCCCCAGTTCCAGACATGCTAAATTGATAATATCAAAAGAGGATACAAGATACCTGAACAAATGAAGAAGTTATTCAAAATTTGCAAATAGTATTTTTTGCAAGTTTTATTCTTTGTCAAATTAAGGAGCAGAATATGATGCTCTATTAGAGAACCAACCCAAATATTAGAAGACTGAGGAATTTAAGCTCATAAAATCTGTGTAAGAACTCCTCTAAGGAGTCAAGTTTTTAGCTGATGACACTGGGTTTCAATGGCTTTGAGGAATTCATGTGTCAACGAGATTACTTAATTTAGTAGCTGCTTCCTCATTCATCATTTAGGTTAATAAAAAAGGGGACATGACCAGAGAAGGAGGAAGCTTCACAGTTATTCTTCTTTCTTACCTTCTTATTTATGCCATGAAGTGATCTTGAGAATGAAAGTCACACGTTTCAATTTATTTTTTTATTTAATTTGAAGTTCATTAGAATTTATATGTGTGAATATACAAGGTATGTGTATATATAACGATGAGTGTTTGAAATGGCTACTTCTTTCTAAATATGTGTATAGTTTGAGGTTTTATGTTTAGGTCTTTGATCCAATTGGAGTTGATTTTTGTGTTTAGGTAGCGGTCTTGTTTCAATCTTCTGCATGTGGTCAGCCAGTTTTCCCAGCACCATTTACTGAATAGGTTCTCCTCTCCCCAGTGGTTGACAGTGGAGGTTTTGTCAAAGATGAGTTGGTTGAGCAATTGAGGTTCTGCTTCCGGAATCTCTGTCCTGTTCCATTGGTCTATATGCCTATTCTTGTAACAATATCAGGCTGTTTTGATTATTGTAGCTTTATTATAAAGTTTAAAGTCTGGGAGTGTAATACCTCCTGCTTTTTTTTTTTTCCTGAGGATTGTTTTGTTTTGGCTATTCATGGTTGTTTCTGTTTCCATATGAATTCCTGTATTGTCATTTCCAAGTCTGAGAAGAATGCTGCTGGTAATTTAATGGGTGTTGTGTAAATATGTAGATTGCCTTGGGTAGGAAGGATGGACCTCTTAACAAAGTTGATTCTTCCAATACATGAGCATGGAATATTTTTCCCTTGGTTTAAGTCATCTTTAATTTCTCTGAGCAGTATTTTGTAGTTTTCATTGTAAAGGTCGTTCACTTCTCGGGTTAAGAAGATGCCAAGGTATTTCACTTTTGTTTTGGCTATTGAAATGGGATTGTGCTTTTTATTTGGATTTCTGTTTATTTATTGTTGGTGTATAGGAATGCAACTGTGTTTTGAACACTCATTTTATACCCTGAGACTTTGCCAAAGTCCTTTATCAGTGCAAGGAGGTTTTTGAAAGATATTCTTGCGTTTTCAAGGTTGTCTGCAAAGAGGGATAATTTAATTTCCTCTTTTCCTATTTAGTTATCCATGATTTCCTTCTTTTGTCTGATTGCTCTAGCTAGGACTTCCAATACTATGTTGAACAGTAGGAATGAGAGTGGGCATCCTTGTCTTGTTCTGGTTTTCAGGGAAAAGATTCCAATATCTGTCTGTTTAGCAGTATGTTGGCTGTGGGTTTCTTGCAGATGGCTCTTACTATTTTGATGTATGTTACATCTATGACTAGATGTTCCTTAGAAAATGCAAGAGACACCTTTATGGAAATTGGAACTGGCAACCCATTCCTGATCAAATCCCCAATGCCCATGCCATAAGAGATAAGATAGACAAGTGGGACCTCATCAAACTGACAAGCTTCTGCAAAGCAAAAGAAACAAGAAGGCAGTTAGTCCAGAGACTGGGAAAAAATATTCTCAACTATATATCTAACAAAGGCCTGACATCTAGGACCTACAAAGAACTCAACTGTGCTGGGGGAAAAAACAAACAAACAACCTACCCCCCCCAAAAAAACAGCCCCAGTACAAAGGGGGAAAATATAGGAATAGACACTTCTCAAAGAAAGACATAAAAGCAAGCAGCCAATAGATACATGAAAGAATGCTCAGCCTCACTAGTCATCAACGAAATCAAATTAAAAACACATTGAGATACACCTAACTCCAGTCAGAATGACCATCATCGATGACTCAAAACACAGCAGATGCTGGAGAGGATACAGGAAAAGAGAATACTTCTACACTATTGTTGGAATTGTAAACCGGTACAACCTCTGTGAAAAATAGTTTGGTGATTCTTAAAAGATCTAAAAATCAACTTTCCATATGATCACAAAGTCCCCCTACTGGAAATATACGTGAAGGAACTCAAATTACCCTATGAAAAAGATACCTGCACACACATGTTTATTGTAGCATTATTCACAATAGCAAAAGCATGCAACCAAATGTGCTGCCCAGCAAAAGAGGACTGGATAAAAAAAAAAAATGTAGTACATATACACGATGGAATATTATCTAGTCGTAGAGGACAAAATTATGAACTTCGCAGCAACTTGGATGGACTTAGAGTCTATAATACTGAGTGATCTATCACAGAAACAAAGAACTGAGTACCACATGTTCTCACTCATAAGTGGACCTTGAACAATTATCATAATACTATAAGAAAGGGATTGGCAGTAGTGGAAAACTACCAGGGGAGGTGGACGGGGGAGGTATTGGCAGTAGTGGGAAAATGCCAGAGGTACCTGCATAATTTGTGTACCTGACCTTGAATTGTACGCCACGTCTTTAAAATAAAAAAAAAAATTAAAAAAATTAAAAACAAAACAATAAAATTGTGTATAATTTATATTCCTTTTTCTTTAATATAACCAAAACACTAAAATAATAGTGAATTTTTTTAAAGTTTTTTTTTCTTCTAATAAAAAAAAAAAAGAAATCCCAAGGTTGTCAGATAAGTATAACGGCTCTGTGCTGTTTTTTGTTATTCAGGCTTTAGCACTTTGTTCCACCAGTTTTATGACTGACTACTGAAACTCTGTTTTCTGGCAGATTTTAAGAAGATAACTAAGAAAATATTAACAGCTTGAATTTTTCTAAATGAGAAAATACTATTTATTATTTGAACATAATTGCTAATTTTAGCCAAATATAAAACATTATAAGACTTTTAGAACATTCCTGGAAAAATAATTAGCACCGTATAAGAGAGCATTTAATAAATAAAATCAGCTAGGAACTTTGTAAGACACTGTTTCTTTAGTCATCTATAATCATAAATACTGTTTTTCACGTAGGTTTTCTAAATCACTTTTACATGACTAATTAAATTAATAATAAAGGTCAGACAGACATGCATTCTGTATAGACATAATACTCAGCAACAGAATTACATACCAAAATGTAGAATTATAAGAAAACAAACTACAAGAAAAGAATATAGATGGGTTTAAATAGCTTCTTTATTCAAAGGTGCTGGCACTTTGACTCACACTAGAAGAGCTGCTTAAAGAAAATGTCTTTTAAACCATAAATACCACACAAGCCTAAGCCTTTCAAGGAAGTTCACAGCTGTAGGTATTTTCTGGAAAAAGCAAAAGTAAGAAATATCTGAAGGCAATCTTTTATTAGCTTCTTTTCTACCACAGGTTTAAGTATTCATGTAAGTGAGAAATGAAAACAATGAAAAATTATGAAAAATAATATACTTTCACTTAGAATATCATCGGAAAAACTCAGATGCAATTCACATTGATTAAAAAATTGCATTTTTGTAGTATTCATAAAGATGTTAATTTTTCCAAACTAAAAACATGACATGTTGTTTCTCAGTGCATTGCCATCTATCATTAACTTTTTTTTATGGTCTGTTAGTCAGTCTCAGTCCATGTGACAGTGCTCTTATCCAAGCCAATTTCAATTAATATCTTAGTAAAATTGTTGAGACGTGGCATCAAGTGATTTATTAAAGCCAACTTACATTATATCAAATGAATTAACGCTAGTCACTAATTATTCCAAATAAGTAATCATTTTTTTCTGACATTACTTATATCCTATTCTTTTTCCCGCACTAAATTTTATTTCATAGTGCTTCATTTCTATCTTTTCCTTTTCCCAATTTCTTCATCTTCCTAAAGAGGCAATTTTTGAAACTAATTTTGGTTGATCAACAAATTTTATAAATTCTTCCTTGTTAACAAAAATCCAAATTTTGTTCAAATATCTACCTGCAATTGGCTTCAGGTGTGGAACACAGCCCCAACTTGAGAATCGCATTACGATTGTTCTAGTTAAATTGTAACAGTTCAGTTCTCCTTGGCAATGAATAAGACTATGCAAATACATTTTTAGCGTGTGTTAGCTGGTATTGAAGTAGTTCTGCTGTGACCATGAAGAAAGGTACCCAGAAATAATATACAAAGAAGGACAACTTGAAACAGAAAGAAATTGAAAGTTTGAAAACAAAATTAAGCCCTGTATTAATCAAAATGAAACATGAAACTCCTAGGTTCAAGTATTTTGTTATTGCTTAAGCTAATATCATTTGGATTTGTGTTATTGAAAGTGGTCACCTTTTATTTATAACACAATGAAATGTAATGTTTTTTATAATTATCTTTTGGTTGCAAGGACATTACTGCATAGCAATTCCTTGGTTCACAGAAAAAAGAAAAAAAATGACCTACAGTTAATAAACAGTATTTTAATTGTTCTTAGAAGTAAAGGTCTGCAAGTTCAAAAATAATTATACTGCACTTGCAATATAGAAACCGGATTAAAGATTGTAAACATTATTTAAATAAAAATAGAAATCATTATAATACAGAAACATGTGTTGTTTATTAATGTTTCACATGCAAATATAAACTTATACTGTGCAATAGGGTAGTTATTCATCACATGTGGTTGTCTAAACTTGTTTTTAAAGTGATTGAAATAACATTAAAAATGTAGTTTCTCAGAAGCATTAGACATACTTCAGACATTCAATAGTAAAATGTGGCTAGTGTTTGTCATTTTATACAGCACATTCAGACGTTTTCATTATGTTCTATTGGACTGCACTGATCTAAATGAAAGACCAGGGAAGTATGACTTACAGATTGCCATCTGTTTTTTAAGGTAAAATATCGGTGAACACAGGGATGCCCACCCATTTACATTATGTCTTGTGGGTGTTTTTGCGCTACGTTGTTACCAATTGAGTAGTTGTAACAGAAACCTTATGATCTGTAAAGTCTAAAATATTGATAAGTGGATTCTTTAAAATATGTTCGCTGACCCATGATCTAAACCATTGTCTAAAGAGAAGAAGCAAGATTAAATGTAAAGAAAAGAGAGAAGCAGAATAATTTTTATTGCCACAAAAGAGTATAGTATACGATTATTTGAATCATAAGGTACATTTTTATTTATCAGTCTTCATAGTATTTATGAAAACATGACTTCGCTCTATAGATGCCTGGAAAATTAAAAAAAAAAAAACAAAAACAGGAACTTAAAAGAGTTAAAATATTACCTCAGGTTTCAAGTTGATTTGGGCATATTTCACACACTTGATTTGTTATGTATTTGTAGATTTTATTTCCAAGGAGTTGTTTTTCATCATATGTTCAAAAGCTCATTTTTCATATTTCCAATCTTTAGCAATAATGCCAATCTAAAGAGAATCAATTCTTGCACCTGCTAAGTTTCTGTATCTGTTGAATGTAAATTGGCTTAGATATATCGTTTGAACATTGAGAAAACCAAAAGTCTCTTCTGTATCCTGAATAATCAGAAATCTTGCATGGTAAGAAAAGCTGATTAGAAGTGAAATTGACTTATACAAATGAAGTATTTTAGAAATATCTCGTTATAAGAAACATGTTTTTCTAATCTCCTATGATTTTGCCATCAAGTTTTGCTCATAAGATAACTTTATTTTTTTTATTTGTTTATTTTATTTATTTATTTTTTTTGAGTTGGAGTCCCACTCGATCGCCCAGACTGGAGTGCAGTGGCCGCTCCCGGCCACCGCAGCCTCGACCTGCTGGGCTCCGGCGATCCTTCCGCCTCAGCCTTCCGAGTAGCCGGAATTAC
>CAUYQG010064220.1:0-12785 GCA_963574415.1 Tarsius wallacei | reverse complement strand
ATCATTTCACTGCCCTAAAATCGCCTGCGCTCCACCTATTTCTCCATTCTTCCCCCTTCCCCTAAAGCCCTGGAAAACATGGGTTTATTTACTATCTCAACAGTTTTGCCTTTTTCAGGACGTCAGATAAGTTGAAATTCTTCTGTATATAGCCTTTCAGAGTGCCTTACTTCACTTAGTGATGTGCATTTAAGGTTCTTCTGTGTCTTTTTGTGGCTTGACAGCTTATCTTTTTCTGTACTTAAGTTAGATGTGAACAACTCCTTTTTATTGCTGAATAATATCCCATTGTATGGCTGTACCACCATTTGTTTATCTACTCATTAACCTATTGATAGACATCTGGGTTGCTCCCAAGTTTTGGCAATTGTGAACAAAGCTCATACGAAATTAGTTTGCAAGTATTTGTTGCGGACATACATTCTGAACTCATTTGGGTACATCCTAAAGTAGTGTGATGATGGGGTTCCATGGCTGGAGCACACCAAACCATCTTTCAAGATGGCTGTGCCATTTCACATTCCCACCTGTGATGAGTAAGCAAGAGTTCCTGTTGCTCTATACTGTCACCAACATCTGGTCTCTGCCATGGCCTTGGATTTTAGCCATTCTAACGGGTGTTGTAATGTGTACATCCCTGATGATGTATGATGTTTGGCATCTTTTCATTTATTTTCCATCTGAAAATATTTTTTCTTCCATAATAGAAAATGCTTTTATTTACCTTTGATTATACAGGCAATAAATAAATGCATAAATGTAAATTATCTTTGGTAAGGTATCTATTCAGATCTTGTGCCTGTTCTCTAGCTAGGCTGCTTTTTCTTATTATTGAGTTCTATGAGTTTTTAAAATACATTTTGTGGCCAGATGTGGTGACTCATGCCTGTAATTCCAGCACTTTGGGAGGTCAAGTGAGAAGATTACCTGAGCCCAGGGGTTCAAGACCAGCCTGGGCAACTTGGCAAAGCCTCATCTCTACAATAAATCAAAAAAATTAGCTGGGCATGGTGGTACACGCCTGTGGTTACAGCTACTTGGAGGGCTGAGGTGGAAGGATCACCTGAGCCCAGCAGGTCGAGGCTGCAGTGGCCGTGAGCATGCCACTGCACTCCAGCCTGGGCAACAGAGTGAGACTCCAACTCAAATAAATAAACAAACAAACAATTTTGGATGCCAATCCTTGATTACATATGTGCTTTGCAAATCTTTTTTCACAGTCTGTAGCTTATTTTTTCATTCTCTTACAATATACTTTTAAAAAGTCAATTCAACTCGAGCTGCCTGTCTGCAAGGATCCAGAGTGCTCCTCTGGCCCAGCCATGAGGCTCCTCCTGTCGCTCCCAGTCCTGGTGGTGGTTCTGTAGATGGTCCTGGAAAGCCTAGCCCTGCAGGGGGCCCTGGAGGGCTCCAGCACCTTGGATAAGCTGAAGGACTTTGGACATACCCTGGAGAAAAGGCCCGGGAAGTCATTGACTGCCTCAAGCAAAGTGACATTTCTGCCAAGACCCAGAACCAGTTTTCAGAGACACTCAGAAAGTGAAGCAGAAACTCAAAATGAACTCCTGAACACCTGGAGGGCCACAGCCCAGGAGTGGGGCTTGGAAAGTTTCTACACCCCAGCTCATGTGCCGAAGGCTCCCTCTGCAATGCCATAGATCCCCACTGCACCAATAAAAATGCTGTAGAAAAAAAAAAATAGTCAATTCATTTGAGACAAATTCACTGGCACCTACAATGTACTAGGTGCTAGGGATTAAAAAATGGGGCCAGATGTGGTGGCTTAAGCCTATTATAGTCCCAGCACTTTGGGAGGCCAAAGTGGGAGGACTGCTTGAGCCCAGGAGTTCAAGTCCAGCCTAGGTAACATAGACCTTGTTCCTACAAAAAATGAAAAAAATTAGCCAGGAATGGTGGCACATGCTTGTAGTCCCAGCTACTCAGGAGGCTAACACAAGAGGATCGCCTGAGCCCAGGAGGTTGAGGCTGTAGTGAGCTATGATCATGCCACCGCACTCCAGCCTGAGTGATAGAGTGAGACACTGACTCAAAATTATAATAATAAATAAGACCCTCTAGATCTTTAGGGATTTGACAGTTTAGTGGGAAAAACTGGCCCATAAATAAATAAGTACAAAGATGACACAGTAGCTACTACAGAACAGGTACAGTCATGGACTTTTGCAAAGTTAAGATACTAATAGTTCCAACTGCAGGGATACCCAATGTGGTTACTCTACTGGAGTGAGTAACACAGCCTCTGGAAGTCATATATCATCTGTTGAGTAAAAATGGTCAGAGGAAATCAATGTAGCCTGGAGATCGTCTCAGAGATTAACTGTAGATGGCAATATTTGTACTTGTTTATTTATTGGTCAATTTTCTCCACTAGATTGTGAAATCCCAGAAAGGAATATCTCCTTTCTGATGCTGGTCCCTTCAGAAATTCTCACGTATCATGCAAGGAAGCTGGGCAAGGAGCTCAGAAAACAAAGCAGAAAGAGATGGCACTTCTTGAAGTCAGTACCATTGATTTCTTTAAGTAAAAGGATGAAATAGAAAGATGAGGTGGAAGTAAAATGTAGACAGGTAATGCCACCTATCCCCTGGAACAGACCTTCACTCACTGTTCCCTTTTTATGAGGCAGCTGGGGACACTTAGGGCAGTTCTATATGGTCAGCAACTAAGATGTGCAAGGGAAGAAGAAGGTCCTACACTAAGACTGGCGACTTCCTGGAGTGTTCTTTCTTTTAAAATGTGTATTACTTTTTATTTATTTTTATTTTTTTTATTTTGTTGATAGGGTCTCACTGTTGCCCAGGAGGGAGTGCAATGGCACAATCATGGCTGACTGCAGCCTGAAACTCCTACATACTATTTAATTCCACATATATTTTAAGTCTTATAGTACATTATTTGTAAAATTCAGATCTACACATTTGCCCTATTCATTATACTTAATGTCTTTTTACATTTCTAAGCTCCAGAATTATTTTCCTTCCACCTGAAGAATACTCTAGTTTTCCCCTTATTGTAGATGTGCTATATTTATTAATTCTCTGCATTTTTATTTTTGTGAAAATGACTATTTTCTGCTAGTAATTTTTTCAATATACTTTGTGAAAATAAATGCCTTCATTTTTAAAGATTAATTTGTTCAAATTGACTACTAGGTTGTCAGACATTTCAACACTTTGAAGATATCCCAATGCTTTTTGGCTTCCGTTATGGTTGTTGAGAAGTTAGCTGTTAGTCTTACTATTGCTCCTTTGAATGTTATGATTTTCTCTAGCAGTTGGTGATTTTTTTAAAAACCTGTCTATTTCAGCAGTGTTCCTCTTTCTACATAACAAACAGCTCTGTAGACAGACTGTGTTTTCAAAGATGACAGTTACTTCCATCCTAAATACTCCTCTAGAACCTGCAATTCCTCTATAAGAGGCAGAGTCTACATCCACTCTTCTTGAACTTGAGGTCTTTGTGTCTTCCTCAACCAATAGAGTGCAGGGGCAGTGTGGTTATGTGACTTTCAAAAGCTAGGTCATAAAAATGCCAAGTATTATTACTCCTTGCTCTCTTGGGACACTGATTCTCTTCCCCCCCCCCCCTTTTGCAAAGCAATTTACAACTGTTATTACAAGTCTTTCCTTCTGAATGTGGGGTGATGCTGGCCCACTTCTGAGGGTTGCATTCCCACTGCCTTCCAAGTGGTTGGACCAATTCCCAGAATGCCAGCACCGGGTGGGTGGGTGGTGAGCACCAGTCAGAGGCCAGAGCTGTGTCCCATGCCCCAGGAATCACTTTGCCCTCTGGAAAGTTCTACCCAGTGTTTTTCTTAGAAAGGAATGAGAAGTGGTTGTGACCAAGATTCACATCAGATGTTATGGGGGTTTGGGGCTCACAGCCTGTCACCACTACTTCCCTCAGAGAAGGCCCCAAGTCCCAAGGTTGGAACTTCATTCTCTCCATTCAGTGGAGTATGGGGGGACATAAGTGTGTCAGGTATAAGAGGGTAAAATAGTGCCTCTTATGGATTGGGAGCTGCTTGGGGTAATCAGATTTTGTTTTGTTTTTGGAGTTGGGGTCTCACTCTGTCACTAAGGCTGGAGTGCAGTGGCATGCTGATGGCTACTGCAGCCTCAACCTACTGGGCACAGGTGATCCTTCTGCCTCAGCCTTTCAAGTAGCTGGGACTACAGGCATGTGCCACCAGACCTGGCTAATGTTGTTGTTGTTGTTGTTGTTGTTGTTGTTGTTATAGAAACAAGGTCTCACCATGTTTCCCCGGCTGTTCTCAAACTCCTAGATTCAGGCGATCCTCTTACCTTGGCCTCCCAAAGTACTGGAATTACAGGTGTGAGCCACCATACCTGGCCAGCACATTGATTCCTGAATACCACACTGTGAGGAAGCCCAAGCAGCATATGGAGAAATCCATATGCTCATCCATTTTGGAAAATTCTCAGCCATCCTCTCTTCAAATACATTTACAAAATGCTATGTAGCAGCCAGGCACAGTGGCTCACACCTATAATCCCAGCATTTTGGGAGGCTGAGGTGAGAGGATTGCCTGAGCCCAGGGGCTTGAGACCAGCCTGGGCAACATGGCAAGACCCCCATCTCTACAGTAAATCAAACAACCTGGAGCAATCTCGTCAACAAGCAAAGCCTCCAATGAGTTAAAAAGGCCATGGTTATTTTTAAATGTGCTTCATAAACAAACAAACAAAAAAATTAGCCAGGCGCAGTGGTGCACACCTGTAGTCCCAGCTACTCATGAGGCTGAGTCGGAAGGATCACCTGAGCCCAGTAGCCTGTGGTAGCCATGATCATGCCACCACACTACAACCTGGAAGAGTAAGATTTCAACTAAAAAAAAAAAAAAAAATGCTAAGTAGCCTTGGCTGGGCATGGTCCCAGCACTTTGGGAGACTGAGGCAGGAGGATTTCTTGAGCCCAGGAAATCAAGGCTGCAGTGTGCTATGACCATACCACTGCATTCCAGTCTGGGTAACAGAGAAAGATACTGTCTCTTAAAAAAAAAAAAAAAAGGTTGGGTGCCACTGCTCATGCCTATAATCCCAGCACTTTGGGAAGCTGAGGCAGGGGACTGTCTGAGCCCAAGGGTTTGAGACCAGCCTGAGCAACATAGCAAAACCTTGTCTCTACAATAAATCGAAATGTTAGCCATGTGTGGTGACATGCACCTGTAAGTCTTAGAAGGCTGAGGAGGAAGAATAGCTTGAACCCAGCAGGTTGAAGCTACAGTGACCATGATTGTGCCACTGCACTCCAGCCTGGGCAACAGAGTGAGACTCTGACTCAAAAAATAACTAACAAATAAAAAAAGAAAAAGAAATTGCTACATAGCTATAAGTCAAAGAAAGTGAAGAATGAGTCCTCTAAGATTGTCACACTATGATTTCCCAAGGCCTATTTTTTTTTTCTTGAGTTGGAGTCTCACTCTGTTGCCCAGGCCAGAGTGTAGTGGCAAGCTCATGGCCACCACAGCCTTGACCTACTGGGCTCAGGTGATCCTTCTGCTTCAGTCTTCCAAGTAGCTGGAACTACAGGCATGTGCCACCATGACCGGCAATTTTTAAAAATTTATTGTAGAGGTGAGATCTCACCAAGTTGCCCAGGCTGGTCTCGAACCTGTGGGCTCAGGCAATCCTCTCACCTTGGCCTCCCAAAGTGCTGGGATTATAGGTGTGAGCCACCATGCCTGGCCTCCAAGGTCTTTTTTTTTTTTTTGAGTTGGATTCTCATGGCCACCGCAGCCTTGACCTGCTGGGCTTAGGTGGATCCTTCCGCTGCCTCAGCCTTCCAAGTAGCTGGAACTACAGGCGCGCGCCACCATGCCCAGTTAATGCAAGGTCTATTCTTTTTTTTTTTTTTTTTTGAGAAAGTAGAATTTATTGAGGACAGAAAAACTCCCAAAGCAGGAGGGGACCCGAGGGTGTTGCTCCAAGGTCTGCTCTTAAGAGGGAAATTAGATCAGAGTCATTCATCCTTGGAAGAGAGTTTAGGCATGGCTATTCTAGAGACAGATGCTCTCATCTCCTCCTCTCAAAGGATTCTTCTCTGATCTCTATAATGAAAAAGCCAGCCAGCTGCCTTTCCTTATATTAACACCCCTCGGCATGATTTTGGCCAAAGAAAATTCTACCCTGCCACTAGTAGCTGAACAGCAAACACTGGATACTATTCTTGCACAGTGATGGAAAAAGTCATCAGTTTTAAAGTTCACCTGTGGCTCAAAGTATCAACTAAAAAAACCTAGAAGGAAACACAAATGTTAACAGCGGGGTGCTTTTTTACTTTTTTGTGTTAGAGACCTCTGAATCTTCTACAACAAGCATGTGTTGGCTGGGCTCGGTGGCTCAGCCTGCAATCCCAGCACTTTGGGAGGCTGAGGCGAGTGGATTGCCTGAGCCTGTGGGTTCGAGACCAGCCCGGACAACTTGGTGAGACCTTGTCTCTACAGTAAATTTTAAAAATTAGCCTGGTGTGGTAGCACGCATCTGTAGGTCCAGCTACTTGGAAGGTTGAGGCGGAAGGATCACTGGAGCCCAGCAGGTCAATGCTGGAGTGGCTGTGAGTGTGCCACAGCACTCCAGCCTGGGCGACAAAGTGAGACTCTAACTCAAAAAACAAAAAAGAAAAGTTTAAAAAAATCCTATAAATAAAGAACTTAAAAAAAAAAAACAAGCATGTGTTACATTAGTAAAATTAATGACAAAACTCAATAAAGCTACCTGAAATATACCATTAATGACAAAGACATGAATTTTATGTTTTCCAGGGACAGCTGATCCACACAGAGTTACTGAACACTAGACTCTGACCTGGACCGTCTCATGTCACAACAGACAAATGCATTACAGCTTGGGGAATGCTTCCTTCTGGGGGCATCCCAGGTGTTTGCAGAAGAAGGAAAGAATTTGCTTCCAAGCATCTACCTGGGCCTTAGAATGAGCACGGGGCTCCCCACCCCACATCACGGGCTTGTTCAGCAATCTGTGAAGGGAAGCTGCACACAAGGGGAAGTAGGGAGGCTCGATGTAATGCCCAGTCCCAGGATAGCAGATGATCTGGGGCTTCTCTTTTCCGTGGGCCTGTAAGCGTTCAGAGGCCATCTGCGCATAGAACTCGCTCCTCCAGTTATGGTCATCCTGACCGACAAGGAAGAGGATGGGCCCCTGGGCCTTCTCTGTTGGAATCATGCTGGGGTTCTCAGGCCCTCCTACAAGATCGTTCCGTATATCCAGGATGTCTACAAGGCCTGAGGACGCTACCTTGATTCTCCCCAGGTCAAAGCCCAGTGGTGGGATGCTGGTTTGCTTATAGTATATGCCTCTGTTCCCACTGATCCCAGATCCGTTGATGGAAACTGTGGCAGAGACATTCTTCAGGAAGGAAGCCATCGAGAGACAAATGTCAGCTCCTAGAGAAATGCCCAAAAGCCCAATGCCTGGGCCCTTCACCTAGAAGAACAGAAGACAGTCAAGAACATACCCAATTCAGAACTATTTTTTTCTAAAACGCAGCTAGAGAGGCTGATAGCTTTAATCTGGAAATTGTCCACAAGAGAATCAACCTCAGCTGACCTGGCGGTTTCTTCCCATGTGTCGAGTATCTAACTGAACATATGGCAAACAAATCTTACACTCACTGGCAAATCTGGAAACTGGTTATAAACATTCCAGAGAAGCATCCACTAGAGAACATGGAGCCCTGGAGCCTGTTAAGTTGAGGGCCTCATGCAGGTAGACCGGACCCAAGCCTTATTGTGGCTGTGTGTCCAAGAGTGTGGAGCCAAATTCCATTCCAAGATGTAAATCATTCATCAGACCCCATCCACAGACAAGGGCAAGTGACTACAAAGCAAGAGCTGGGGTCTCACTCTGTCGCCCAGGCTGGAGTGCAGTGGCACAATCACTGTAGCCTCCACCTCCTGGACTCAGGCAATCCTTCTGCTTTAGCCTCCCAAGTAGTTGGGACTACAGGCATGCGCCACTATGCCTGGCTAATTTTTGGATTTTTTGTAGAGATAAGATCTCACTGTGTTGCCTAGGGTGGTCTAGAACTCCTGGACTCGAGCAATCCTCCCACTTTGGCCTCCCAAAGGCTGGGATTACAGGCATGAGTAACTATGCCCAGCCAGGGCAGGTGGACAAGTTCTGATCAAAATCTGAAAACATACACTGATATCAGAAAAAAATGTTTTATTTTTAGAGACAGGGTGTCACATTGTTGCCCAGGCTGGCGTGCGCACAATCATAACTCACTGCAAACTTGACCTCCTGGACTCAAATGATCCTCCCACTTCAGCTTCCAAAGTATCTGGGACTACAGTCACACACCACCATGTTCAGTTAATTATTATTTTTTTTGAGTCAGAGTCTCACTCCGTCACCCAGGCTGGAGTGCAGTGGCACGCTGCTCAAGGCCACTGCAGCCTCGACCTGCTGGGCTCAGGCGATCTCTCCACCTCAGCCTTCTAAGTAGCTGGAACTACAGGCTCACATCACCATACCCAGCTAAATTTTTGATTTATTGTAGAGACAAGGTCTTGCCATGTTGCTCAGGCTGGTCTCGAACTCCTGCGCTCAGGCAATCCTCTCACTTCTACCTCCCAAAGTGCTGGGATTATAGTTGTGAGCCACCACACCAGCCTTAATTGTTAACAATTTTTGTAGAGACAGGGTCTCATTGTCTAGGCTGAGAAAATTAAAGATTAAAAAACAAGCATGTTGGGCTGGGCGTGGTGGCTCACACCTATAATCCCAGCACTTTGGGAGGCCAAGGTGAGAGGATTGCCCGAGTCCACGGGTTCGAGACCAGCCTGGGCAACTTGGCTAGACCTCATCTCTAAAATAAATGGAAAAATTAGCTGAGCATGGCACACAACTGTAGTTCCAGCTACTTGGAAGGCTGAAGCGGAGGGATCACCTGAGCCCAGCAGGTCAGAGCTATGGTGGCTGTGAGCGTGCCACTGCGCTCCAGCCTGGGTAACAGAGTGCCTCCAACTCAAAAAAAAAAAGCATGCAAAGATAATAAATTAGAAGCTCAATTTGCATTACAAAAGGAATGCTAATATTACTAAACAAACTCTCACATGGGTTTTACAATTAATTCTACACCATGAATCCATCTAACAGAGAAAGTGGACATGAAAGGAACCATAAGCCAAGGAAGCCTCCTCTGCTCTGAAAGAAAACAGAGCAGCATCACGGCACCTGGGACAGGTGACACCCTCTATGGAAGTATTTCTAGGAGGCCAATTGAATCAAGGGCACAAGGAGAACCTGCGGGTGTTGAAGCAGGTAGCACAGGGCTTCCTCGAAGTACTCCAGGTGTGTGCAGTCGAAGTTCTTGGGGAGATCGTCAAAGTCATAATAAGCGAGAGCCAACGTGGCAAATCCATGTCCGGCAAGGAGGCTGGCCCGGTATTCCAACAGGCCCCCTCCAACACCAAAGATGTCAATGATCCCGGGGAAGGGTCCAGCTCCTAGGGAACGGGGCATCATAAAGGGAATGCATTACACAATTTTAATGACTTGCTTTCTTTTTAGACACCAGTTTAAATTATGTAGTGGGTTCCCATAAATCAAGGGAAAGAGAATAGATCCCTGAGTCACTATTGAAAAGGGATACAAGTATGCTCCTTTGGGGAGAAAAATCTAAAACACAGAGGACCTTCTCACCAATGACTTGACCATCCACATGGTTCCACAATAAATTATTTGCAAGACTTGTTGGAGGAAGTCACAAAGCCTTTCATTAATGAACACAACACGGAAGGAGGAATTTCACGTTTAGTGCTGATTCAGAGTGCTCTGCTAGAGGACTGGACATAGAATTAGGAATCTGAAACAAGGCTGTATGCTGTGTTGCATCAACCCTCAAGTCTGTGGAGGTCCATTTAGAGAGGAAAGACTAAGAAATACCCAGAGATTGCTTCTGGTGAGAAAGGCTGTGAAGTCTGAAGTGTATCGAAGCAGGACTTGAAGAAGTGGAGAAGTGTGCCCAGAACACCGAGAAGGCTACATGGCAATAGCCTCACTGATTGCCACCACTCTGCCTAGACCCGTCCGACTGTCGCTTTAGAGATCTGCAGGGCAGTGACCACCAGCAAGGAGGCAACAGCCTACCGACCAGAGCCTGTTCTTTCATCAGCAGAATGACAGAACCAACCCCCCAGGGTATTACAGGAATTAATGATGCAAACAAGTACAACGCACAGTACAAAGCCCGCCAGTAAAGCCCTGTGCCTGGTTGAGCGGCTGCTGCCGCAGCAAAGCTGGCGTCTCTGAACTTGCTCCGGAGCCAGGCCCCAGCCTGGCGGCCCAAGCCACCCCACAACCCCGGCGGCCCAAGTCACCCCACAACCCGGCTCACCTGGCGGCAGGAAGAGCGTGGCGCGCACCCGGCCCGCGCGCACCGGCACCCGCCGCACCCCGGGCGGCAGGAAGTGGCGCTCGTGCAGCGCCCGGCCCAGCAGCCGCCCGGCCTCGGGCTCTTGGCCGTCCAGCACCTCCAGCTCCACGGCGAACGGCGTCCGCACGTCGCGCTTCAGGAAGCGCCAAAAAGGCTGCTCGGGCTCCAGGGCCCAGAACAGCCCCATGGGCTCGAGCCCCGCGAAGCTACCGCCCAGCGCGGGCGCGCGCGCCAGGTCCAGCTCACCGCGGGCGTCGGCGCGGTAGCGCGCGTGGGCCTGGAAGCGCGCGCCCCTCTCGTCGCGCAGGGACGCGCGCAGCGTGACCGGCTGCCCGGGCGCCAGGCCGCGCACGGAGATGCGCACCGGCGTGTCCCAGCAGCAGCGGCCCGCGGGCTCCACTCGCAGCGTCGCCGCCATCCCGCCGGAGCGGGGCCGGGGACCGTCTGCGGTGGCCAGAGCGCGGGGCGTCCCCTAGCTCTGGAGCGGCCGGTGGCTGGGCCGCCCGGGAGGCGTCTGCGCGTTTCTGACCGCCCACCGGGCAAAACAACCGAGCTCTTTCCCGCCCGGGGCGGGGCGCGCAGGGGCGCCCAGAGGTGCTGGGTGTGGTGCCTGCCTCGCCCCAGGGCGCTTCTCCGGCTCACTCCGCGATCACCTCTTGGAGTGAAAGTTGTTCAGCCCTTAGTGGTGAGACCAGAGAACGAGATCCAGCCCATTCCAGCCCCTTCAGGGGCTCCATGGTAACTTGTTAAAGAAGCTATTAACAGACCGGGCGCTGTGGCTCACGCCAGTAAATCCCAACACTTTGAAAGGCCGAGGTGGAAGACTCTCTAGAAGCCCAGGAGTTCGAGAACAGCCTGGGCAACATAGTGAGAACTCTTCTACAAAAATCAAAAAATGAGCGGGGCATGGTGGCATATGCCTCTAATCCCAGCTACTCAGGACGCTGAGAATGGAGGATCGCCTAAGTCCAGGAGGTCAAGGCTGCAGTGGGCCATGATTGAGCCACTGCACTCCTGCCTGGGTGACAGAGTGACACCTGACTCAAAAAAATAGAAAAGCTATTCATGAAGTATAACTTACCCCCAAATGCACAAATCCTGTAAGTAAATTCAGTAAATTTTCACAAGCCCAGCTTACCCAATAGACATAATACATACTTTCCGTGGTTTTAGTTACTCGTGGCCAACTGCGATCCAGAATATTAAATGGAAAATTCCAGAAATAAACTATTCATAAGTTTCAATGGCACACTGTTCTGAGTAGCCTGATAGAATCTCGTGCTGAACTGCTCTGTCCTGTTCTGGATGTCAATTATCTCTTTGGCGTATTAGTGGCGTAGAACTGTCCTGGTATTGCAGTGGCCCCAAAGTGCAAAAGTGCTTTGCCAAATATATAAAAACCTTATCATAGATATGGAAGTATAGGGAAAAGTTGTGTGTTTAGAGTTCCGTACTTTTGGCGGCTTCCAGTACCAGCGGGGTGGGGGGCCTCTCCTGAAAGGGAAGTGACTGAATTGTGTGGGGCGCATGCTATTATTAGGCTTAACCTCAGGTGTTGAACATGCAGGCAGGCTAGGGACAACCTCTCCTCAATTCCAAAAAAGGACCTGGAGTTATGTAGTGGAGTTGCCCCAGGCAGAGCTGCCTCCTCTGTCTCCCTCGCCCCAGCTGGGTTTTGAGTTACTTCAAGACCTGTTCTGCTAGTCTCTAAGCCTCCATAGATCTACTAGACACTTCTCATAGAATGCCATCTCAGGGGTGACCCAGGGGCCCCGGGGCCTGCCACTCAGCGTGTGTTTGCACTGTCCACACCATTTAGTGCAGTTATTAAATGTTAACCTCATCAGGTCATTTGCTCTTTCCCAGCCTCCTCTGTAGGGTGTTAGGTTTATATTGACTAAGTTCTACCAATGAGGTGAGGGCAAAAATGATATATCCTATTTCTGGACCAGTCTTAAAATATGATTTCCTACTCCTTTCCGTAGCAATTCTGGAAGTCAACCAGCATGTTCCAGATGGTGGGGCTACATCGTAGAATAATCCTGGACCCATAAGTCAATGCCTGAGTAAGAGTTACTGAGGATAGGTGCCTGACTCTCTTCATGTTGTGAGAAGAATGACAAAATAAATTTTTGTTGTAATAAGCCACTGAGATTTCAGAGAGTCCACAGCATAGCCTACCATAATGTATTATAGATAACATAGTTACCACACCAGGACAATTAGCCCAGAGAGCCAAGTTGTGTTTATTCATTCTGAGTAGTTTGTTTGTTTTGAGTTTTCATTATCTTTTTTTTTTTTTTTTTTTTTGAGTTGGAGTCTCACTCTGTCGCCCAGACTG
>CAUYQG010064213.1:0-12200 GCA_963574415.1 Tarsius wallacei | reverse complement strand
AAGATATTGTAATGGGAAAATTGGATGTGTTCACAGATAGTTTCAAGGGCAAGTCTGACAACACTAAAGGAAAAATAAGAAATATCAGATGTATATCTAATCCTGAATATTCCCCCACATCTTTAAAATTAAAAAAAAGAAACATCAGAGATGCAAAACTAAGAAGTCAGTGTTGTTGTTTTTTTTTTTCCTGAATGAAAAGTAGGCTCTTGGTCATACTCAGTGATCTATCACAGAAACAAAGAACAGAGTACCATATGTTCTCACTCATAAGTGGACCTTGAACAATTATCATAATACTAATAGAAAGGGATTGGCAGTAGCTGGAAACTGCCAGGGGAGGGAGGGGCAGACCTCATCAACAAGGGTACCTGCCTAGTCAACATTTGTATACCTACCCTGAATTGTACCCCACATCTTTATAATAAAAAAAAGTACACTCTGAGCAAACTGTTTCCCAAATGTTCTTTGCTCAGAAATAAGAAGGGTCTGGGGAGAATTTCTCCATAAGGAGCATTGCCTGTCAGTAAGATAAACAAAAGGCAGGTCCTCTGAACCAGCTGCAATGATAAATTTACATTTCTGAGGAGATAATCATCTTCTCTAGTAACTAAAAAAGAAATAGTGTGAAGTTTTTAAAAATGTGGAAACAATAAATTGTTAAAATAGTCCCTACTTGCGGAAATAATACAGTATAGATGAAATGAGCAAAAAGATGTAAGAAGGGAAACACCGAATTCATCATCTGAAGGGAAACACCAGATCCATCATTTGAAATCCAATGTATATTTCTTTTGCAGACTGAGAAATAAAAACCAAGTAAAAGGGCCAGAATGTCCCATTTTTGTCATAAAATGATGATCAATGTGGGAAAACTCTGAAGGATATAAACTGTGACCACAGTACAGTAAAAATACGGACAGTTTTCAAAAATAACAATAATTGTTCATCTCTTGCTTTCTTTCCCTGCAGGTAACATTGGGTGTTGATCAGAGCCCCAAACTACTGGGTACTGAAGAGATTCAGTTCTAGATCGGGCTCGTGTGATCCTTGGCTTTTCCAACACAAGAAATCAGGGGACTCCCCTCCCATTTTGTAATAGACATTTGCTTTTTTTTTTTTAATTTGAAGTTCTTCTTATGTTTGAACACTTTCTACCTTTTAAGCCTTGATGGTAAGTCAACTTAGCCTATGGAAGCTGAAGATCCCAGTTGTGCATTTTCTTTGCCTTATAGTTTGAGCTTGGGCATGTGAGATTGTACTGATTCACCAATCAGAAGTATCAACCTTAGATCTTGAATCAAAAGGAAGACAGGCGAAGGGTCAGGGGTGACAGAGACTTCTTTCTGGAGTTGGAAGTAACAAGCAGCCACAACAACGTTGGGTTTCCAGTCTCCACAGGCAGTGGTACAACTGTGGCATCTCTTGTCCACTGCGGACAGACAGTGGTGGGCAGGAATGGTGCTGTCACTGAACAGCCTTTTCTTGGGAGAAGATAAGAGGAAGGAGAATGTGGGATCTTGACTGCTCCTACGTTTCCTTGTTTCTGCCCATTTTTCAAGTCTGGTTCCCTAGTTCGTTGAAAGCTGTTCATTATCTGTTTTGTCACTTCTCTCCCTCCCTTTCCCTTCCCTTCTCTTTCCTCTCTCCTCCCTTTCTCTCCTCTCTTTTTTCCCTTCCCCCTCCCTCCCTTTTTCTTTCTTCCCCTCCCCTCTTCTCTCTCTCTCTTTATCCCCTCCCCCCTCCCTTCCTTCCCCTCATCCTGACTCCCTCCCTCCCTTCCTTCCCTCTTCCTTCTTCCCTTCAGCAGCTAAACACAAAACTTAACAGACAAGAAATGGTTGCAGGTAAGAGAAAATCAGGTCTAAATAAAATATCACCTATATTCTTATGGAATTAAGTATTAACAGATGGCAGCAATTTGGAAGGTAGACAGACACTGCCATGGAAGAACATGAAAGGCATGAAGACGTCTCTCATGTATAGATAGTGTGTATAGAGAAACATATTTGGCTTTTTCCATGAGTCCCTGAATTGGAAGCAGGTACAAAAATTATGGAAGCTATCAGTTATTGATCACATCCTATCCGCTGTGGGCCAATAACTGTAGAGGTTGTGGCTTGACTTCCTAGATTGATTGCTGCAGACTCTGAGTCAGAGTTCTATTTTTTATATTTGGTCTGGCCACTGTCTGTGTATTCAATCTCATGGCTTAGGAAAGAGAATGGCAGATTTATTCCTAAATGTCCAGCTATCTTTGAGTTAAAACCAGGAAATTCCAATGACTGAGAAGAACAGATAATCTCAAAAGAACAACAACAACAATTTTTAAAAATCTTCTTAATTCTTGCAGGCATTGGGGTTGAAATAAATAAAACCCAAAACATTTAATCTAGACTGTAAAATTATAAATTCATTATCAGGTCACTTATTCAAAAGTTTAAAGCATTGATTGAGGAGTGAGGATCCTTGAACTGGAACAGAAAATAAAGGAGGAGTCATGAGACTTAGGTGATCTCAACCTCTGATGTTCCTCCTTTCCCAGCCAAGAATCCAGGTCCTGCATCTATGGAAGTCATATCTACCTTCTTTGAAGATTTATGATACCTGAAAAGGCAAAGCCAATGTATGTCATGGTCTCTTATTTCAATGCCAATAACTAGAGGTATATATCTGTACAATATGGAGAGCCTATTGCACAATCTAACCTAGAAGAAGAGACTTATATACCTGAACACCATGGTTAAGTATAAGGAATATGTTGTAGATTTCAGATTTATGAAAAATAAATCATTTTAGATTTGATTTGGTGTGCTAGCTTCAACACGGTGGTTGGCTTTGGTGACATCTTAATGATGTGGAGGTCAATGAAACCAGTGAGACACGTAGTTACAAACCAAAAAGGGGATTTGTACCCTTCAAAAACACTCTGAACTGGTGAACAGAGGCCTAACTTGAATCACCAGGATAGTCAGAGATATTTACTTAGTTTCTAGACTTAAGTCTTTTCAAAGTCCTAGAATATCTTGAGTAAAAGGAAGACCAGGCACCACTGAGACAGCACCCTGTCATAACATCACATATGAGTACAGTGACGCTCATCTTGGCATCCCATAAAAGGGACCTGCACTCCTATATTAACTCACTTTCTGTACCCAGTTGACTGCAAGAAAATGTAGCCTTAATTGTAGAAGACTGCTTGATATATGAACTCCAGAAGCTGATTTCTGTAGAATTAGACTCAATTAAGGTGACATTGAAGGGCAGTAGAAAATAAAAGTCCCATTGTACAATATGCTAAAGTATTTTGTCTGAAAAGAGAGATTACTTAAGGTTGTACAGTGCAATACTGATCATTTTTAATGGCTCTTTGAGAAGCATGCACATGGAACGAGATTGACATTCTGGTGTCAAGGATGCTTGTGGAAGAGTCATGCAGATGGGACTTTTGAAAAGGGTCAAAGTTTAAGAATTTGTGTTCCATATGGTACTCTCCCCAGAGCCCTCAAGGCTAGAGAATGCTCTTATTCAGGGAGGCAAAATGGCTGGCTTTGTGAATGTCAGTCAGGTATATTTCCTAATCTGTCTATGACTTTCTCAATAGATTCCTGAACAAAGGGGAAGTGATGGCAAGGATAGAGATTTTATGCATGCTCAACATATTCCCTTTGATTTTAAGAATTTCCACCAAGGAACACAACAGTAACTTCTTTGACTTGAGGTTGAGGCTGCTAACTAATCATTCTAGGCTATTCTCACCAATGAGCAAAAGAACAATGAAAAGAGATAGGACTTTGGTGTTGATTGAAATGATTGATCCTGAATGTCAAAAGGAAATACTCCTAATGGTACAGAGAGAAGTCTGAATGGAAGTTCAGGGGAAACCCCATGTTATCTCCTATTCTACTATGTCAAGTAGTAAAAATTCATGACTTTTTGATACCAATCCTATCTACGTAGAATACCAAGGGCTCAGATTTCTTACATAATGAGTTCACCATAAATAACAAATAATCCCAACTAGCTGAGGCCTTAGCCAAACACAGTGGAGAATATGAAATTGGTAAAAATCGAGGAGAGAAGTCATAGCCACAAACATGGCCTGTGGTCAGAGCAGAAATCAGGATTATAGCATCTACCCAATTTTTTTTTTTTGCTGAACCATATACATTTTCATATATTTGAATTAATTATCTTATTTCCACTCTTCTTTCCCTACTATTTCATAAATGGCATGTCAGTGATTTTAATTTTCAACTTGATTCCATCAGTTATAAAATATTGAGATGGCAACTTGACAGAGTTAATGGGAAAATGGATATCACCCAGAGTGTCAGGATCTGGTGCTCAACTCATTAATCAATTATACTTGAGGTTGTCCTACTTTGGAGAAGTAGGTAAGTGAATTTTGGGTGGTAGGGAAGATAGTTACATGATTGAAATAGGAGCATTTCTCACTTCCTTTTTTCTCTCCAACATAAAACTGCATATTATTTTGGGCATTTAAACGGAGTATGATGTGGATATGTAGTGCTCATCTTTTCTGGATGTCTGCATTCCCTTCCCATATTTGGGAAATGCCCATTCCTGGGAGGCAGAGACATCTTCCCACTATAAAGGCTAAAGTGCCAGGTACTTTATGTTCCTGACTCTCTCTCTGCTGGGGAAAGGTATATCTCAGACACTTCTAATCAGAAACAGCTTCCTGACTGCTTGTGATCCAATACAAAGAGGACGTAGATGGGGGTCCATTTTGGGACAGGACTGGGCAGCACAGCAGTGACAGAAGTATGGTGGCACCATATTTCCTGTGTCCGGGAAGGAATACAGCAGCGGCGGCAGGACCAAAAGCCCTAACAGCCAGTGTTCAAAGCCAAAGTCCTATCTCTTTTCATTGTCCTTTTGCTCATTGGTGAGAATAGCCTGGAATGATTAGCTAGCAGCCTCAACCTCAAGTCAAAGAAGTTACTGTTGTGTTCCTTGGTGGAAATTCTTAAAATCAAAGGGAATATGTTGAGCATGCATAAAATCTCTATCCTTGTCATCACTTCCCCTTTGTTCAGGAATCTATTGAGAAAGTCATAGACAGATTAGGAAATATACCTGACTGACATTCACAAAGCCAGCCATTTTGCCTCCCTGAATAAGAGCATTCTCTAGCCTTGAGGGCTTTGGGGAGAATACCATATGGAACACAAATTCTTATACTTTGACCCTTTTCAAAAGTCCCATCTGCATGACTCTTCCACAAGCATCCTTGACACCAGAATGTCAGTCTCGTTCCATGTGCAGTGCTTTTCAAAGAGCCATTAAAAATGATCAGTATTGCACTGTACAATATTAACATATTCACTCTGTGGAAGGGGTTTAGCTGTAGTCTAGCCACTACTGAGTATCCCCTTTTCCTACTCATTTTGCAGATTTTGTTCTTCAGCCTTTCCTGTGACTCTAATTCCTATTCTGCTAAAAGGCAGCTTTTACTCAATATCCCTAATGGACACAGCCCTCTGCTTACTAGACTCTCTTTCTCACTTCTCCTTTCCCATCTTTTACCATCTCATCATAAATTAATGCCCAACAATAACGACCCAAAGTCAAATTTACCACACTGTCGTAATGGCTCTGACGAATGTAGACACCAATGTGACGTGACACTGAGTGGGCTTGGGATTTATGCTAAACCAGCACACACAGGGGTGCTAACGACCATGACGAAAACTTGAGGCTGATTGCTGGAGATGAAAACCCTCTCATGAACAGATATGCAATCTAATGTGATAGATTCAAGTTTCATATGATGAATTCCTATAGCTTGAATCAAGCTAATATTTTAGTAAGCTGTCATTTCTCTGTATAATTATAAGACTTCAGCATCGTTCAGGAATGTCAAAAGAAGTAATTTTCAGGGTGAGCAGAAATAATTTTATCATTTCTTGAAATGGCTGGTTGAAGTGAGATGTAGATGAGCTGTGGGTTTGGAGGCAGCCGTGGCTTGG
The DNA here is from genome assembly GCA_963574415.1 of Tarsius wallacei. Lineage (NCBI taxonomy): Eukaryota > Metazoa > Chordata > Mammalia > Primates > Tarsiidae > Tarsius > Tarsius wallacei. The sequence continues at coordinate 6,204 of CAUYQG010064213.1, read as the reverse complement.
TTCCCAATTAAGTGACGATGTGAGAGCTTTGCTTCTTCAGTAAGGCTTGGCTTGGTTACCAATGTCATTGCTGTCAGAGAAGTTGTTATTTGTGGAGGTCTGACAATTAAGTTCACAAATTTCCCACTATGTGCTTACGTTGGCAGTACCGTACAAATAACTGTATCGGGGCTGGGCATCCCAGCACTTTGGGAGGCTGAGATGAGAGGATTGCCTGAGTTCAGGGGTTCAAACCCAGCCTGGGCAACTTGGTGAGAACTTGTCTCTACAATAAATCAAAAAATAAGTCGGGCATGGGAGTGCACGCCTGTAGTTCCAGCTACTTGGAAGGCTGAGGCAGAAGGATTGCCTGAGCCCAGCAGGTCGAGGCTGCAGTGATTGTGAGTGTGCCACTGCATTCCAGCCTGGGTAACAGAGTGAGACTCCAACTCAAAAAAAAAGCCCAAATAACTGTATTGGAACACCATCCCTACTCAGCTGATCTGGACCCCAATGACTTTTTTATATACCCAAAGAGAAAGGAAATATTGAAAGGAAGACATTTTGATGACATTCAGGACATCAAGGGTAATATGATGACATTTCTGCTGGTCATTCCAAAAAAAGAGTTCCAGAATTGCTTTGTCGGATGTACTAGGCACTGGCATTCAGTGCATAGCTTCCCAGGGGGAGTACTTACCTGTTGTTAGGAAGGAAATGTGGCTCAGGGAACAAGACACAAACTCTAGGTTAGATAGATCTGGGTCTGACTGTCAGTTTCTCCACTGACAGCTGAGAAACTTCAAACACATTCCTCAACTTTACTCAAGGTATTTGTGTAATGGAAATACCAGTAGCTACTTCATAAGTTTGGGCTAACAATAATATAAAACCCATAGAATGCCTACCACATGGTAGGGTCTCTTGAGAAGAGGAATATGCCATCCCGCATATGTGAAAATGCATCTGCTGTTTAGGTTTTAATTTAGGATAAGATTATGTGTCTATGTGATAATGTGTCTATGTGATATGGCTGTTATAAGGCATCACTTCATTTTTCTAAATCTGCTTCTCCATAAAAAGATTCATCAACCTTAGAATCTCCATTGAAGAGCAATAAATGATCTTTGGCTTTCTTGGAATATTCCTAGTCATCCTTTATTTATTTTATTATTTCAATCCGGACTATTTTCAGTAACATCGATAATTTGATTGTTTAATGTGCTTTGAAGCATAATATTTTTTCCTCAGGTGCATTTCTGTTATTTTAAAAATTTTAAGTAATTTTAAAAAAATTATTAGTTTTAAAAATGTGGGGTATAATTCAGGATTAGGTATACACGGGTTAATTATGCAGGCACCCTTGTTGATGAAGTGTGCCCCCTTCCCCTGGCAGTTTCCCACTACTGCCAATCCCACACCCCCACCTCCCCCGGCAGTTTCCCAGTACTGCCAATCCCTTTCTTATAGTATTATGATAATTGTTCAGGGTCCGCTTATGATTGAGAACATGTGATACTCAGTTCTTTGTTTCTGTGATAGATCACTCAGTATTATAGCCTCTAAGTCCACCCAAGTTGTTGCAAAGTTCATAATTTTGTTCTTCTTTATGGCTGCATAATATTCCATCATGTATATGTACCACATTTTTTTATCCAGTCCTCTTTTGATGGGCAACACAGTTGGTTACATGTTTTTGCTATTGTGAATAATGCTGCAATAAACATGCATATGCAGGTATCTTTTTCACAGAGTGATTTGAGTTTCTCTGGGTATATTCCCAGTAGGGGGATTGTGGGGTCATACGGAAGGTCAATTTTTAGATCTTTTAGGAATCATTGAATTGTTTTCCACAAAGGTTGTGCTAGTTTGCACCCTTAGGCAAATTTTTAATGATATTTACTTTGATTCTTCCCAATCACAATATCTTTCTGCCATCATTAGCTCAAAAAGTATTTTAATTGATGTATTGATTAAAAAAAGCAAGTGACCTAATTGGGTGTGGTGGCTCACACCTGTTATCCCAGAACTTTGGGAGGCCAAGGTGGGAAGATTGTTTGAGACCAGCCTGGGTGACATAGAGAGACCTCGTCTCTACAAAAAGTCAAAATATTAGTTGGGCGTGGTGGTATGTGCCTGTCTCCCATCAACTTGGGAGGCCAAGGAGGGAATATTGCTTGGATCCAGGAGTTCAAGGCCGCAATGAGCTGTGATTGTGCCACTGCACTCCGGTCTGGGTAACAGGGTGGGACTCTGACTCAAAACAAACAAACAAAAAAACAAAACAAATGGCTAACAGACTCCTGGAAACTTATAATGAAGCAAAGACTCTGGGAGGGGGGAAATGTCTTTGTTTTGTGTTGCTCTAAAGGACTACTTTCGGACTGGGGGATTTTGAAAGAAAGGTGGTTTAATTAGCTCATGGTTCTGCAGGCTATACAGGAAGCCCGGTGCTATCATCTCTTCAGCCTCTGGTGAGGGCTTCTGTGCTAAGTCAGTATATAATAGAGAAGATCAAAAGGGAAGCAGACATGTGTGAAGGAAGACCACCAGAAGGAGGTGTCTCCCTTTATAAAACCCCACACTTGCTGGAACTAATCCATCCCCCTGAGAACCTAACCAGTCTCATGAGTGTGAGAACTCACTCACTACCTCAAGAATGGCGCCAGGTCATCCATGAGGGATCTTCCCTCACAACCCAAACACCTCCCACTGGGCCTCACTCCCAACATTGTCACAGGAGAACAAATTCCAACACGAGATGTGGTGGGGACAAACATCCCCACCAAAAGGAAGTTTTGTCTTCTCTGGACCTGGAGAAAAAGCTCAGTCTGGAAAGAAGTTCCCACTCTTAGGATCTGGATTTGAAGCAGGACTCAGATAAGTGGTTCTGGAGAGGGAAAAACTCAGACGCTGGGGATTGATTCGAGCCATTCTGTGGAAGTTTTATTTCTGTATGAGATTCAAACATAACAATGATGCTTTCTAAGGAACGTTTGTATACCTATCCTTGAATTGTACCCCACAAAGAAGAAGTAAAAAATTTTTTAAAAAAGGAAAAATAAAACAATGATGCTTTCTATGCGGGGATTGCAGTACAATTCTGAGGCATTCGCAGAGGCTGTCAATTCATTCATCTTCAGTCCAATTTGCCCTCCCAGTTTTCTTCTAGTGTTTCAGCTCATTAAGGCTCAGGTCACCAGAACGCTGTCCTCTGTTACATTTGCAGAGAGCAAAGAGGAAGGTCCTCAGGGCTGATGCAAAGAGCTTGGAAAAGGAGCGTATCTCTAGAACGCCAGGCCATTTGCCTCCTTGCCTAGACCATTCTATGCCACCTCTTCTGCATACCATTTGGATTGTGTGCTAATTCTCTCCCTGACACCCTTTGTCACTATGTGTCTGTGGAGGGGAGAGGGAGGACAGGATCCTTGTTTTTTTATTATTATTATATATATTTTTATTTTAAAATTGTGGGGTAGAGTTTAGGGTTAGGTATACAAATATTCATTGTGCAGGTACCCTTTTGATCTGGTGTGCCCCCCTTTCCCCAGATATTGACTACTGTTAATCCCACCTCCCCCCCCATAGTTTCCTGCCACTGTCAATCCTTTTCTTATAGTATTATGGTAGTTGTTCAAGGTCCACTTATGAGTGAGAACATGTGATACTCAGATCTTTGTTTCTGTGAAAGTTCACTCAGCAGTATAAACTCTAATTCCATCCAGGTTGCTGAGAAATTCAAACTTGCGATATGAAAGTGGGAATGGGCCCAGGACACATTCCCTCTTTTTCTAATCTGAAACAAGCAGCTGAAAGTTCTGCTGGGGTACCTCTACTTCTTTTATTTTTATTTTTTATTTTTATTTTTTTTTGAGTTGGAGTCTCACTGTGTCGCCCAGACTGGAGTGCAGCGGCCGCTCCCGGCCACCGCAGCCTCGACCTGCTGGGCTCCGGCGATCCTTCCGCCTCAGCCTTCCGAGTAGCTGGAACTACAGGCGTGCGCTACCACACCCAGCTAATTTTTTGATTTATTGTAGAGATGAGGTCTCGCTTGCCCAGGCAGGTCTCGAACCCACGGGCTCGGGCAATCCACTCACCTCAGCCTCCCAAAGGCGCGGGATTACAGGCTGAGCCACCGAGCCCGGCTACAACTCTTCTGAGGAATTGTGTCGCTCTAAGTTTTAAGCTAACAGCCGGGTGCACCTGCTGCCGCGTCTGCTTCCGCATTCGTGGCATGACCACCCCAGATCCTCCTGACATCAGCCTTCTTTCTCCAACAACCAGAGAGGCAGAGGCAGCCACCCCCTTTTATTTTTCTGAGCATGTGTGGTGGCAGTCATGTATTGTGCGTGGGGGCTTCGTTCTATGACTGGCAGCCCCTGCCTCTCAGTATGGAAGAGACCGCTTGGACTCTGGATGGGGCACTCCTTCCCTTTCCCTGCCACTGGTCAGCCACGGAGGACCTGTGTTCAGCAGACTGGTGGTTCTAGTGTTAAGGACAACTGTCTCACCCTTCCTCAATCCTCTTCTTTCAGCGAGACAGCTATTGTTTTATTCATCTCCCAAAACACACGATATCTTAACCCTTCCCCCCAACTCTCCTGGCTCCTGGCTGGCCTTTTGGAATCTCTTACACGTATCCATAAAATCAAAATATGGCCGCCAGCATGACACCCCTTCAGCCCAGATCAGGGTTTTAGTAGACGAGTGCTGGATTTTTCTTGTGGTTGGGTTATTGTTGATTGTGCAGCCCCTGAAACTGCAGGCTCCGACCAGACTGCCTACCTGGGTCTCCCCTATGGTGTACTTACAAACGTGACTTCAGAAACTTGCCTTGTGGCAAGTTACTCTTACGTGTATAAATTGTTTTGAATAGGGAGCATTGTCATCTTTCAAACAAGCAGTATCGATGGAGTTGTGAAGAGTGTGGGCTCAGGTTCAAGTCTCGTTCTGCCTCTTGCCAGGGGTATGGAGCAAGGTGGGGGCAATAGTGGTGGCTGTCCCACTGCTTTGGCATGGGAATGAATGCAACCGACCCTTTAGAACGCCATTTGGCATACAGGACACATTCAATGAAAGGAAGCTATTTTATTACTATTACCAGAGTTGTCTACCCTACTTTGATGTTACTTTCAAAGCAGCTTCAATCCAAGCACTGGCATGATCATTTAGTTAACATTTCTTCCTTTGGCACACAAGTGTTTGTGTCCTTTTAAACGTTACCCTTGTTGAAATCTAGGTTTGCTCTCTGCACTCGTTTTCTTTGCAGGCGAATAAACTTTTAGAGAAAGAAGCAGTGTCAGGAGGCCTGACTTACACGTAGGGAACACATGCTGATTCCTGTCACTCTTTCCTTGAGGCTCACAAAGCCCTGATTTATTTGTGTGAAGTTCCAGAAGTAGGAAGGGAGTGAGCTAAAATTTAATCTATTGCCTTCTCTGTTTCAAAGGCCAGAACAAAGCTGTCCGCCCCTGATTGTAGCATCCTTCTTTCCTATGAACGCGCCTTTGTGGTCTCAGGCGGTGGGCCTCATGTCAAATGTGGAGGTTCTGGCCCCAGGCAGAACTGGTCTGGGAGGGGTGCTGGAACTCAGAGACGGCTGCAGCCCAGGTCCTTCAGTCTTCCTGCTCCAGATCCCCCCTCAAAGACAAAGACAGTCAGAAACGGGTGGCTCCGTCTCCTGTACCCTCAGCCAGTCTCTCACTCCATCCGCAGAAAGGAAGGTGCCTTGTTTCGCACACTCTGAATAGTCCGTGCTGGGTAGAGCTATTGGGGAACCAGCCTCCCACCTGTCCCTTGGACTGGAAACTCTTTGACACACTGATCTGGATTTTTTTAACCTGCTCGTGATCTGGCAGTAGGTGTCCAGCACGGTCAGGTGAGATCCCTGCCATTGGGATCAGGTTGACTCTTAGCTCCATCCGTGCCTCTCAGTGTGGGTTATTTAACCTCTCCGAATCTCTGCTACATTTTCACACAAAAAATGAGGATATTGTTTATGATTGTGCCGATTGTGAAATGTATGCAAAATACCTAAGTGCTCCATAAATTGTTGCCTTTGTTTGGGGTTTTTTTTTTTTTTTTTTGAGTTGGAGTCTCACTCTGTCACCCAGACTGGAGTGCAGTGGCTGCTCCCAGCCACCACAGCCTTGACCTGCTGGGCTCCGGCGATCCTTCCACCTCAGCTTTCCAAGTAGCTGGAACTACAGGCGTGCGCTACCACGC
>CAUYQG010064209.1:0-12863 GCA_963574415.1 Tarsius wallacei | reverse complement strand
CTGTAATTCCAGCTACTTGGAAGGCTGAGGCGGAGGGATCGCCGGAGCCCAGCAGGTCGAGGCTGCGGTGGCCGGGAGCGGCCACTGCACTCCAGCCTGGGTGACAGAGTGAGACTCCAACTCAAAAAAAAAAAAAAAAAGTATATATTCAATTAGCTTTCTCTCTTTCCGTATTGCATCTGAGTGTTAGAAGCCTTTGCTTGCTTCTGGAATGTTTTCTTGGTCTGCTAGAATTTTCATAGAAGATTGCTATTTTACATTTAAGTCTGTAAACGTGGAACTGGAAATTGTATTTCATATGAAGAAGAAACGGTCAATTAAAAAATTTATTTTGGTGGACAGCTAGTTGTTCTCTAGCAAACAATCTATGTTTTACTTGGTATATAATGCACATGTTAAATAATCCATTATTTTCCCTTTATTATTGAAATATTATCTGTTCTATTTATTTATTTTTTCAATTGACAGGTTAAATTATATCCATTTGCTCTGCACAACATATTGTTTTGAAGTGCAGAATGACTAAATCTAGCTAATTAACCTGCGCATTACCTCACATCGTTATCAATTTTGTGATGAGAACTCTTTTCATATACTCCCTTAGTATTTTTCAAGAATACAATACATTGCTAACTACAGTCACCATGATGTACTATAGACTTTGGAAATCTGCTGCTCTTCTCTAAATGAAATTTTGTATCCTCTGACCAACATAGTCTCAACCTCCTCAACCCCTAGTCCCTGGTAACCACCACTCTACTCTCTTCTTCTGAAAGATAAACTTCTTTAGATTCCACATACATTTGAGATCATGCAAATTCGTCTTCTGTTTTAAATGCTTACATACACCAAGAGCTACTTTCAGATTCTTTCTTCCACATTTCTACTCTGTCTATTCCTATGGCCATATCATAATTATTTCTGAGAAGAAGCTTTCTGGTAAGTAATATTTTCTGAATCTCTAAGGCAAATCATTTCTCCCTTTCCCTTCCTTGAGCATTCTTGAAGGTTTATCCTTATGTACATACTGAAAGATCATTTTATTTAAAAAGAACCACTGAGATTGTAACTCTAAATGTATTAAATATATGAGGGGGACCCAAAAAACGGGAATTTTTTTATTTAAAAAATGTGCATTTCTTCTTACATGTTTAAATTTCGGTCACCTTCAAAGTATTCTCCAATTGACGCAATACATCTATTGAGACCCTTTTTCCACTGCTCAAAAGTTTTTTAACTTGTTACTTTTAATGCCTTTTGGTGTTTCAACCATTTGTCTTTCACCTCTTCCACATCAGAAAAACATTTGAGGAATTTTTTCATCTGGGGAAACAAACAAAACGTCTCCCGGGCGAGAGCAGGTGAATAGGGAGGGTAGGACGCGGGGGTCATGTTATTTTGGCTCAAAAACTACTGAACACTCAGGACAGTGTGGGCAAGTACATAAATCTCCTGTCATGAAAGAGGAAAATGCATTGAAAGAATCTCCCAAAAAGCCACTGATGCCGATGGGTTCCTAGAACACCTACCTAATGGGAGTAGCCTGTATTACAAGGGACTCGTCCTCCAAAATATAATTCCAAATTGCGGAGGGATCTTCTCTCTTATATATTAATGTTGGAAGAACTGATATTTTTACAGTATTAAATCCAAAGCAAGACCAAATTTTGTGTAATGTGCCTAGATTTTATAATTTTCTTCATGTAAGTCTTATATCTTTCTTGTTAAAGTTATTTGTAAATAATGTACTGTTATCTTGCAATTGAGAATAGACTATCCATTTCTTTTTTTAGGTACTGAGTTTAATTGCTTGATTTTAGACTTGGTTTTACTAGGCCTTCATGTTTCCTGAATCCCTTTCTTATATAGTTGCAGCTTTAGCTGACCAAAAGTGAAACTGTGTGGAAATTTGGAGGTAGGAATGAAGCCAAAGACATTAAGCGCTGAATAATAAAGGTACAAGCAGGTTCCAGTTTTTATTTTCTCTTCTCCATCTCTCCTTCTGGACCCCTGGCCTCCTGACCAACACTGACTTCATGGTAAACCCACGGCAGTGACCATGAAAGCTAACAATCATTCACTGACTTGTACCCAATCTTCCACAAACCATGAACTTCTACACCAGTCTATTTCATGGTTCCAGCTACAGCAACCAGACACAGCTGCCTTCCAGGTGAGCAAGTAGGGTTTGTTAGTCATTTTTTCTCTGCTTCTTTAACTTTCCTTTGGGATGTTTACTTTCCAAGCACCGCGCTGAGTAATGCCTAATCCCTGCAATAAATTTCCTCCTCCATAATATTCTTACTAGTTCTATTATTCTCACTGAAACAGTAAATTCCTTAGAGAAAGTATTTTTGTGTGTTTATATTATATCCAACCACTTAAAATTTCTTTATCAATTATCTTAGATTTTGGAAAATATCTTATATGTTCTAGTATAAGCTTATCAAGAAAAAGAGATCTTTTTTTTAAATGTTTCTACCAGTTGTTGCTGTTGTTGCTGTTGCTGTTGTTGTTGTTGTTCTTCTTCTTCTTCTTCTTCTTCTTTTTCTTCTTCTTCTTTAAATTCTTTTGGATTTTGATGACCTTTTAGGGTCATCAAACTTTCGCTAAAACTTTTAGGTCAGTGTCAAATAAGATGAGAACACAGAACCCTGTGGGCTAGTGGTGCAGTAGCAGGTAGATGCCAGACCCCTGATGAAACCTTCGGAGGAAGCCTCATTGCTCCCCCGTCCCCTTGCACTCCCTGAGTCTCATGGACAGGAGAACACTCAGTTCATCAGTTCAGCTCCTTAATTTCACAGGCTGAAGAGTCTGACACAATCATACAAGGTTGATCCCTATATCCTCCTTTCTAAACACTCCCGACTCCCACCCAGTACCAGCTTCATGGGGTTGTGATCTCACAGTCATATAACACCCTGAACTTAGAAGGGTGCCATGCTTTGTTGAATGCTCTGTTATCATCTAAAATTCCTAATAATTTCTTCAACGAGGGTTTCTGCATTTTAGTTTTACACTGGACCTCAAATTATGTAGCTAGTCCTGCTCCTATGTATCATTGAGCTAAGATCTCGTAAAAGGATTCTTAGTTCTAACCCTTCCCTCTGGGCTATTAGATGTTAGTATTCAGTCTCTACTCTCATCCACACCAGTTCGCAATACCTGTGTTCCCACAGCACCCAATGCATGATGTGCATCCCAGAGTGTGTCACTCCGGGGGCCATTTGACACATGTGAACCTTGTAGGGTATGAGTAAAAAAAAAAAAAACGTGGACCAGCAGCCATTTTTCTAGAATTCCTAGTGAAATATTTAATGTGGCCATATTAGGGTTTTAAAGGTGTGGAATGTATACATACACACACACACACACACACAATAAAGAAACTGAACAATTCTAACAAAAAAGAAGGCAAGACTAATTTGTTGTCATAATGAGGGAAGGGAATAGGTTCAGTGCAAATGAAAGAGTAAAAGGGATATCAGAACAGGACCAAACAACTATAAGGTTAATGGTAAATAAGACAAATGGATTCACATCGAATGAGAAAATAAATGGATATTTTCCTGGTTGTACAGAAAAGAATTGCAGGGTGGTAGCAAAGTTTGATAATAAAACTCACAGTTATTGAACTCCTTCTTTATTTTTTTTTTTTACTTACCTGTCCTTAGTAAACAAGTATGTTAAAATATTCTAAACTCTCTTCAAAAATTAAGTACTTTCAGTTTTTCTAATTCCTCATTCTAAAACTTTAAGCATCTTTATAGAGCAGTATAGATATAAAAGATATATATATATATATATATATATATATGTATAATATTGAATTGAAGGGTTCTTAAGTACCACGACATATTCTGGGAGTTATACATGTAACATAGAGCTATAAAATCAACAAATATTTTGAGGATTTACAACCTGTCAGAGAACATATGCTTTTCTCTTTTTTTTTGTATAGCAATGTTAATTTTCTTTTACATCTACTTACATTCTTATCCTCATATGCATTTTTATAAGAATATTTTTCTTTTTAAAATTTTTTTTATTTTAAGATGTGGGGTACAATTCAGGGTTAGGCATACAAACGTTGATTATGTAGGTACCCTTGTTGATGAGGTGTACCCCTCCTTTCCCTGGCAGTTTCCCTCAACTGCCAATCCCACCCCCTGCTCCCCTGGCAGTTTCCCACTACTGCCAATCCCTTTCTTATAGTGTTATGATAATGGTGAACAATTAGCATATGCTTTTTAATGGATTGACATTACTTAAACCTCAAAATAATTATATAAATTAAGTATCATTATCTTTATAAATATATGGAAACCAAACACTAAAGAGGTTTAATGACACTAAAGAGGTTTCCTGGTCACACAGGAACCAGAATTCAAACCCAGAAGATGTCTAATAATAGTCTTTTAAGGATGACTTATTCATACAAATCGCCTTTGAGCTGTCTGCTCAACAATTCCCCTCAGTAGTGCTTACTGAGGGGAACTGTTATGGCAAGAATAAAATGAAACTTTTTTGAAAGTTGTGCTCAATTTTTGATCGTTGCGAATGAAACAGAATTTCCAAAATTTGCTAAAATATTGAAGTGATCATTAGACATACTTTTGTATGAGAAAAACACAGGTAGTTCCTAAAAAACATGTTTTCAAAAGAATATCACAGTCAATGATGACTGCTTCTTAAACACAATCTAGCGCTTTCCACTTTGATTCAGTAGTTCAGATGATCAAGGACACATTTTGGAAGATATCCTTTGCCAGTTTCCTGATCCAGAAAAAAAACCAACTTTCCTAACTCTATGGACCAGTGTAAATTCCTAGTGTGTGTCTTTCCATGGATGTGTATGTATGTACATGTGTTTGTGTGTGTGCATGTGTGTGTGCGCATGTTTGTGTGTGTGAGTGTGTAAGGGTATGAAGAGTAGAGGTAGAGATCGTTCTTTGCGTGTGAAGGACAAGGCACATGATCCTTAACTATCTCATACTGCTGCCAGAATGAAGACATTTATATTAATAAGTAAAAAATTGGTGTTTTCCAAGGAGTCTATATAAGGAGTCGCATATACCAACAGACACAGTCGACAGAGTTCCCAGGTAAGTCACAGCCAAAGTCTCCATCAAGAGTCTCCATTGCAGCAATTCCACATTATTTTGAGAATCCCTCCAGGAAATCCTACTCTCAAAGAGGTGCACAACATTCTCAGACAAATTCTTATTTCCTTGGAAACCATACCTCTGGTCTCTCGTGCTGGCAACTTTTCTCACCTAATGCTTAACAGCACTTTGCCTTTTGCTCCTAATTGATACATAAGATTCTCCCAAATCAAGTTGCATATGGACTGTCCCATCTCCCTTATTCTGTCTGAGGAATTATCATATGGTTCTGATTCAATACTTTGTAGCCAGTCTTTGGCATTTTATTTTTAAATAATCGCAGACCATAATTATAGCCATCAATAAACCCTTTCAGACAAATAACTATAGATCTCTTCTAACAGGGCATTGTAAATTTAATCTCGAGAGACTAAAATAGGATGCGAGGAGTCTTCACAAGTGGGTGCACTGGGAAATCTGGCAGCTTTGTCATTTAAGTTGAGAAGATCCCAGGTTACAAAAGTGAAGAGGAGGAGAAGGAGGACATGGAAGAGGAAGAAGGAAAATGAAGAATAAGAATGAAGGAGGGAAAGAGGAAAGGGAGAAGGGATGGAGTCAATATAGCTGAGGCTTTAATCAAAAAAACAGAAACTATTTCAAGTATTTGCATTGGAGGGAATTTAATTCAGGAAATTACACAGGTGATGGAGAAGCTGAGAAGTCTAGGTGATTTAGAGATTAGCAACAGCAAAACCCCACCATACTCTAGAGCTGGAGACGCAAAGGGAGAAAGAGGTCATGTCACCTAAGCCTCCAGGTCAAGGCTACCTAACAGAAACTGGAACATGACAGACTTATTAGGAGGAAGCAGGAGTCAGGGAAGGCCCCAGCCCACTCAGAGATGCCACTGGAGACAGAATGGGAATTGGAGTGCTTCCTCCTCCCAGGTTCCAGATTTCCATCAGTACGTCTTTTGGTTGAACAGAGTCCGAAGTCAGTTGACAGTGAACCTGGAAGATGCAGCCTGTAAATTTCAACTTTCCTCTGATACAGAGCAGGGCATGAGAAGAGCAATCATTAAATCTGAGGAATAGATCTGACAAGCTACATGGGTAAAATCAGAGTCCCACCTAAATTTGAGCCCTCAGGCTTGGGGTGCGTGATTCACAGCTAGGGCACAGAAGAAAAGTGACAACGTAGCTACCGGTAAGTGTTCATACACAAAACAGAGAAAGAAGAAAGATTCAGTAGTGTTTACTGGGGGCAATTGTTATGGCAAGAATGAAATGCAACGTTTTTGAAAATTGTGCTCAATTTTTGTTTGTTGCGAATGAAACAGAACTTTCCAAAATTTGCTGAGATATTGAAGTGATCATTAGACATATTTTTGTTTGAGAAAAACACAGGAAGATCCTAAAAAACTTATATTTTTTCCAGGATATCATTATCAATGACTACTGTTTCTTAATCACGTTTTCAAAGTAAATATCTTTACTGCAACAACAACAAAAATAATTGAACATGAGCACCTGGGACACTTTTAGACACAGATGAATGATGAACAGGGAGAAGCAGGAGAGCTTAACTGACAATGACCCCGGGGAAGCGACGGGACAAGGGAAAATTGTCATTGTTCCAGAAGAATTAGCTCCCTTCAGAGCTGGCTGAATTGTCCTGGGGACAAGCAAAAGGCTGAGCTCTGTAGAGAACACGAGAAATAATAACTTTTTTTTATCTCAAATTCTCAGTTGCTCCATGAACACGAACATGCCCCCATGAATGCTAAGTCTGAAAGAGCAATGCATAAAAGGATCTAACCCGTCATGACCCCCAGTGACACCACTAATGGCACAAAACTTCCCTCTGTATTAACCTGTCCGGTTCGCGGTTTGCTTTATTCATAATCTCATCTACCCCAAGTTTCTAATCTTCCTGACAGGCTTTGAACACAAAAGCCAGTTTATCTTTACATTACTCGTTTCAAATTGCAAATTCTGCAGCCCTGACAGTATTTGTATCGGTATCAGATGAGATACTTGGGTGTTTCTTTGTTTAATGAGAATTTTGGTGGCGAGGCACACAATTTTACATTTTTATCATACCTCAGCTCAATTGCACGCATACTGCAATCTGAGAACCCGTGTATTTGGACCCCTCCGAAAGTTTCTCTGGGACCAGCACAGAAGCAAGGAGCAAGAAAGGGAATAGCAAGAATTTAACATCCCTGCTGGGCATGGTGGCTCACACCGGTAATTCCAACACTTCGGGAGGCAGAGCTGGGAAAGTTACTAGAACCCAGGAGTTCAACACCAACCTGGGCAATATAACAAGACCTCATCTCTACAAAAAATCAAAAAATTAGCCAGGCATGGTGGCATGCCTGAAGTCCCAGCTACTCAGGAGGCTGAGGTGGAAGGATCACCTGAGCCCAGGAGGTCAAGTCTGTGGGAAGCTGCGATCACGTCACTGCACCCCAGCCTGGGCAACAGAATGAGACCCGTATCAACAAAAAAAAAAAGAATATAACATTACAAATCAGCCGGGCTCGGTGGCTCAGCCTGTAATCCCGCGCCTTGGGAGGCTGAGGTGAGTGGATTGCCTGAGCCCGCTAGTACGAGACCCGCCTGGGCAGGCGAAACCTCATCTCTACAATAAATTAAAAAAAAATTGGCCGGGCATGGTAGCGTGCGCCTGTAATTCCGGCTACTCAGAAGGCTGAGGCGGAAGGATCGCCGGAGCCCAGCAGGTTGAGGCCGCGGTGGCCGGGAGCGGCCACTGCACTCCAGTCTGGGCGATCGAGTGGGACTCCAACTCAAAAAAAAAAAAAAATTACAAATCTTCACTTCTTTTCCCATCTCCCTGTAATAGTGTCACACACTGGTCCACTGGTCTCCCAGTAAGATTTCATTGGAAGAATGCATTTTGTGGGCAAAATAAAACAATAAAAATAAATAAGAATAAATCATGGATTTGTAAAAATATTTCCATTAATCCTGGCCCTGGGTTTTAGCAAATCCTACAGTTTTATCTAATTACTTGTCTGAAGTCTCCTTCTCTGTTTTTCTAGATCAGACTTCAAATCTATCCTAGTAGGCCACTAGATATCTGCAGTAAACTCATTGTTTTACAGTTTTGAGAAGACACATTCTTCCTGCTTCTGGATTCTGGCTCTCTGTTACTTTCCATGATGTCTATTCATTCCACTAACATTGGTGAGCACCTGCTTTGGACCAGATGCCAGATAAGTGCCCACTGGGCACTCGGTATTCAAAATTAAATTAGTCAGGAATTTGCAATAGTGTCTACTACCTGTGATCAAACCTATACATACTTGAAAGGTCGAATACATCTCTTCCTTTACCTTTGAGCTACATTTCTTTAACGTCATTATGACAAGACTTGTTGAGAATGAAATCAGAAGAATAGAAGTTGAAGTTGAAAAACTGACTGTTCTCTTAGTCATTTGGGACATTATACCACTATCTTTGTGTGTGTTGCTATCAAGGAATACCTGAGATGTGGGATAATTTAAAGAAAAGATTCATTTGGCTCAAAGTTTTGCTGACTAGGAGATTGGGCATCTGATAAGGGCCTCAGGCTACTTTCACTCATAGTGAGAGACTAAGGGGAGAATGAGTGTGCAGTGATCACATGGTGAAGAAGCAGAGGGATAAACAGAAGAACTTCCACGTTCTCTTTGATAACCCGTTCTCAAGGAACCTCATAGAGTGAGAACTCACTCACCCCTGAAAGAGGGCTTTAATCTATTTAGGGAGGATCCGCCCCCATTACCCAAACACCTCCCATTAGACTCCACCTCCAGTATTGGAGATCAAATTTCAGGTTTGGAGGGGACAAATATCCAAAGTATAGAGTTCACAATGCTACACAATAGGTCTAACCCCCTCATTATCTTCTTATTGCAAACATGTCTTTACATTCTTATACTGCTATTGGTATTTTGGATTTTAAACCTTTAAAATCCATTCTTATACTCTTTGGTGTTTCACCTTTGGTATATGTCACTCATTCTGTCTTTTGTATGTAGCTTCTAAATAATTATGTGCATTAATGTATTAATAACTGTTTTTTGTGCCAGATGGCACATCATATGCTAACACAGATAATTCAATAATAAACAAGATACAACCATTTTCTAACCTTCAACAAGAAATATATCAAAATGTTATAAAATATAATATAATTTTATATTTTTTAAACTAAAAAAGACATCAGCAAACAGCAAGACACTTTTTTTTTTTTTTTTTTTATGTTATTGTGGGGTACAGTTAGGGGTTAGGCATACAAAAGTATTTCGTTCAGGTACCCTTGTTGATAAGAGGTGTCTCCCCATCCTCAGATAGATACCCACCACCATTAATCCCATCCCCCTCGCCCTCCCCCGGCCCCCCCAGTTTCCCACCACAGTCAGTAATTTTCTTGTGGTAATACGTTGGATGATCAAGGTCTACTATATGAGTGAGAACATGTGATATTTAGTTTTTTGTTTTTGTGAGAGGTCACTCAGTATTATGGACTCTAGTTCCATCCAGGTTGCTGTGAAATTCATGATTTCATTCTTCTTTATGGCTGCGTAGTATTCCGTAGTGTATATGTACCACATTTTTTTGATCCAGTCCTCTTTTGATGGACAGCATGGTTGCTTCCAGGTTCTTGCTATTGTGAACAATGCTGCGATAAACATACGTGTGCAGGTATCTTTTTTATAGAGTGACTTGTGCTCTTCAGGGTATATTCCCAGTAGGGGGATTGCGGGGTCATACGGGAGGTTGGTGTTAAGAGCTTTTAGGAATCGCCACACTGCTTTCCACAGAGGTTGCACTAGCTTACACTCCCACCAAAAGTGTAGGAGTGTTCCCTTTTCGCCACACCCTCTCCAGCAATTGTTATTTTTTGAGTTATTGATAATTGCCATTCTGACTGGAGTTAGGTGGTATCTCAGCGTGGCTTTGATTTGCATCTCCCTGATGATTAGTGAGGTTGAACACTTCTTCACGTGTCTGTTGGCTGCTCGGATGTCATTATCAGTATTACAGATAACTTTGGTATCCCTTTTGATATCTTATATCTTCTTTTAACAAGGTTCTCTGACCATTTCCTTTGTTTTATATATTTTGCCAATTAGTCTGGGTTTTCCCAGACTTCCTTTATCCAAACTGCCCCAATTTTGACAATTTAGAAGGAACATTTTCATATATCCAAATAATGGGTTATAATTTCATCATTAACTACAAGTTGGCAAATTTTAACACCAAATTCCATTGACAATATAAAAGAAAAAATACAATATAACATAGACATTAAACTATTTTCAACTATCTGTAGAGTATAAAATTTGTAATGTTTCAAAGTTTAGAAAATACATTTTTTGTCATTCCAGTTTACTAATGAAATTAACTATATCCATGTCCAATATTTGAACACCAGAGAACTGAAGGAAGGGCAAAGCTCTCCCTAATACTAAATATCCTAAATGCTTAATTCCCTCACATTTCAATGAATACCCACACATATCAACCTGTGGTTTTCCAAGTAGTCATCAATAACTGTGTTTCCATCATTTTTTGAATCTCAGCACCTCCACCCACATATCAAATTTCCCTCCCACCTATTCAAAGCTTGTCCTGAAGGACAACAGACATGTACCTTTGTGCATAAGAGAATGGTCATGGAAAAAACAGCCATGAAGACAGAAATGAAGAACGTGATGAACCAAGCAACCCAGTGTAGCCAGCTTTCCCGTCCCATCACGCACATGTACTCCTAGAAAAAGCAAAAGAACCAGACATTATATAGTCCAATCTCAGTTGTAGCTGGCCTAGTTCAGCAATCTGTTACTAAAATCCCAGCAGACTAGGATGAAGGGTCATGTGTGTACAATGGGAGGAGGTGGCTAGTAGGGGGTGACAGGAACAGAATGAGTTGGAAAGAGGAGCACAAACCAGTGAGTAGCATTTATCTGGTTGAGATTTGATAGAGATAGGCCTTGTAATAAAATTATTCTCCTTGGGTGGGCATGGTGGCTCATGCCTACAATCCCAGCACTTTGGTGCAAGAACTGCATGAAGCCAGGAGTTCGAGACCAGCCTGAACAACATAGAGAGACCCTGTCTCCACAAAAATTAAAACAAATTAGCTGGGCATGGTGGTGCATATTTGTAGTCCCAGTTACTCGGAGGCTGAGGTGGGAAGATTATTTGAGCCCAGGAATTTGAGGCTGCAGTAAACCATGGTCATGCCACTATACTCCAGCCTGGGAGACAAAGCAAGACCCCAAAATTTAAAAAAGGTTATTCTTCCTTTGCAATGGTAAGTATACTGTTAGTTCATTTGTTTACTGAATGCCTCCTATAAGTGAATGGCTCCTATGGCCCTGAAAATAAAATCTAAACTCCTTGGCAACTGATGGCCTGATCACATAAAACCTTTTGTAATTTACAGAATGCACAATGACCTCTGTGTCTTTTTAAACAGTTTTTCTCACATTGTTCCCACTCTTTTTAAAAATCTCATCCTCTCTTTACCTAGAAAAGTCCTACTTGATTTTCAAAACCTAGTTCGAGTTATCTGTTCTGTAAAGCCTCTGATCAGCTTTGCCCATTCTCCACACAGCCATAATATCTATATATTCTATTGCCTTAGCGCTTGGGATTCTTTTGTTATACTTGGTTTTATTACCATTATTTGCCTGAGGGAAAGGACTGTATCATTTATATTTGTATATCTAATGAATGCCTGGCAAATATAAGTCACTCAGTCAATGTCTGATAAGTGAATAAATGCAAACAAAGCACTATGCTAGGTACAACGTAGGAAAAAATAAAAAATATAAAAGGAGCTAGGTATGGAGGCTCATACCTATAATCCCAGAACTTTGGGAAGCCAATGCAGAAGGATTACTTGAGCCCAGGAGTTCAAGGTGAACCTTGGCAATACAGCAAGACCCTGTCTCCAAAAAAATTTTTTTAAGTACAAAATTAGCCAACCACAGTGGCAGGCACCTATGGTTGGAGTTTGTGGCTGCAGTAAGCCATGACTGTGCCATTGCACTCCAACCTGGGTGACAGACCAAGACTTTATCTCTTAAAAAATACACACACACACACACACACACAGCAGAGGTACTGCCTTCTAAAAGTTCACAGTCTAGCACTGAAGACATACATATGATAATAATACTGTATGTGTCACACTGTAATTACAGAAGTAGCCTTTTTACCTTTGAAGGTTGGAACTAGTAGTTAATTGATTAATCAAAAACAAGTTGGTCAAAGCAGGGAATCACAAAAATGATATATACACACCTTGAATTTTTATTTTCACTTATAGCATGTAAATGTATAATGTGTGCCAGTATCCTAATGTCAGAACACAAACTCTTCTCTTAAGCATGGGCCTGCTCATTGGAGCAATAATGTAATGCTCACCCATAAAGTACACTCCATGATCACAATTTTGAAAGTGGACTGAGGACATAAATACAGATATAAAGCAAGCTAGTAGAGAGTTGGTCCAGGTTTTAATAGTTTTTCCCCCCCAAATTTTACAGTGATTTTACCCACATGAAATGTATTCGCATGCTTTTTAAAAATTTTTGAAGCCGGGCTCGGTGGCTCAGCCTGTAATCCCGCGCCTTTGGGAGGCTGAGATGAGTGGATTGCCTGAGCCCGCGGGTTCGAGACCCGCCTGGGCAAGCGAGACCTCATCTCTACAATAAATCAAAAAATTAGCCGGGCG